>JAZDUA010001024.1:0-235000 GCA_038098605.1 Gryllus longicercus
TCCGATTTTCTTATATTCGTTTCGACACACTTACTATCAAAATCTAATTGCGTGTGAAATTGAAATATTAGAAACAATACAAACAATAGAACAATATAAAATTTGGTCCAGTGTTCTCAGAAATGGAACGTATGTAGGCTCAGCCCACGCGTCCGGCAGCATCTATTTCTCTGCCATGAGGAAAGGCCTAACAATCTCCCTTAGATTGTATTTTTGTTATATTCTTTTCTCTTTCGTTTGGTTTACAAAATAATTCTGTACTGTGTTCTTCGTAATAAATAAGAATTTGGGGTTTATTTTACTAATTAATAGTGGATGTCATGGAACGTGACAGGGCCTTTACAAATCATCTCCAGTTGTTATCATTAAAGAACATTTCTAAGAGTGAATTGAATTGAATTGAATTAATGCCTTATTTTACGTGGCGAGACTCGGGCCATCAGGCCCGCTCTTCCGTCTGACCACGCAAATTTCGCTACGCTCCTTTCACCAACTAGCAGAGGAAGGAGGTATTTCTTGGGCGAGAAACAGGCGATTTTTGAATTTAGCTCAGAGGCGTCATTTCGGCTTGAGGATCTTTTACATGCACATGGGACAGACGGATTTATTTCCCCTCCGAAGGAAGGCGTACGAAGGATTTTTTTTTTGCCCTTAAAAATCCACGACTTGCTTGCCAACCTGGGTATGGGCCAACCCGCCAACTTGGTATACCAGTCCGATACGCTAACCGTTACACAATCGCCCGCGCGCAAGTGCGACACCAGTATAATTTACTTTCCGCTTCCACAGATCTCGACTTCCCAAACGCGCGATTGCTCGGGCGTTCGCACAAAGGCGATTGTTCGGGCGATTGTTGAGGTCGACTTCCTCCACAAGGGTGCAAGAGCCATTTCCGCTCTTTCGAAACCACTCACGGAAACTACGAAACTTCTTGCACGCTGCGGAAGCTACTGAATCCTTTTGCCAGATTTGGTGTCAGTAGAGCACATTTCATGGTCAGTACTAAATTTATTGATTGCTTACGAAGACGTTATATCCGGAAAACAGTTTTTGGCAGTGTATCCATAAAACACAAATAGTAATAGCCAAAAATTAAAATTTCATCTTTCTCACTTGCACGAACATTTAGATAGAAACTTCGGGAAGAGTGAAATAACGTTGTAGTTGACATTCAATTAGGAAGCACACCAAAAAAAATAGTGGCGTTCATAGAACAAGCGATAATCACATTTTCCAATCGGCATTCGCGGAAAATAATTGAAGTATAAGTATGTTGCGACCGTTCGTTTATTGGTCTCGCGCCAGATTCCCTTACTGAAATAATAGGAAACTATCAATACGAAGCAACGCGAAGGATCGTAGACGGGCGGCCGTTTCGTAACCGGGAAGACAGACAGCGTTCTGGGCCCTACACCTGTTGGTTTGACAGGCAGTCGGCAGCAAGACGAATTGCAACCAAGTGTAGGGAGATACACAATGTAGGGAGAAGCACGCTGCACAGTAGTCCATGTGGATGATCTGCATGGCCATTATTCAGCCGCTCGTTCACGCAACGAGAGTTGTGGTCAATTGGACTAGTGGCGTAGCTACCTCGGTGGCAGGTGGGTGGAAAGACGCGAGCGCTCCGGATACACTCCTCTGGGGGGGACATCAATGAACATTGTAGTGGAATCTTGAATAATTTGAATGTCTCATTGAAATACGTGTGAAGAAAGCCCTTTGGAAGACTTTCTTGCCATTTTTCCTGATATGAACATTACAAGAGGTGGAAATGATTCATAAAACTCCAACAGGTTGTTCCTGCAAGGAACATATTAATATATTTATTTACTACTGATACGTTATTGCTTGTTATCGCCTTCGATACGGAGCTCGATATATGCTGCTTACCTGGATAGAGAGAATCAAGGTTACAAGGGATATATGAAAACAACTGAATAATGCTAGATGTTCTCTTATAGAGGGAATTATGAAAGGGAAGTATGTGAGGGAAATATGAAAAAAAAAGCAGTAAATTGAACTTGTAGTTAATTAACAAATAAGTAAATCCTTAAGAATTGCGTAAAATATGAAATTTTGTATGTACCATGGGCGTTAACTGATTCTATAAATCTCTCTCGGGCGTCGAAAAGCTCTCGTGCTTTTGTCGCTGTTCAATCATGAGAACTCTTATACGCCCTTGGTGAATAAATAATTATTTAACGAGAAAACAGAATTTCTAGTTGGTAACGATCCACCTCCCCCACATCCGTCAATTCGCTCCACGATTTCAACACCATATAGCTAAACCTAGATGTTCCAACGCTTCATTACTAAACACGAACCACAGCCCAGTGAAACGGGAATCGGTGCGATACGAAGGCAGCTCGAAATTGCATGGGAAGACTGGGATAACGAGTGGAAGAGAGTGAGAGGGGGGAGAGGTGAGGGAGAGGAAGACCGCTGTGACACGGGCAACGGCAGATGCGCCGGGGCGTAGCGACGTGTGAGGGAAGCGAGGGCGATGAGGCAAGAAATGTGATGTTCCGCGAACAGCTACATATTCTCTAACGTACGCAGATATTCAGGGGCGTCCACGGGGAGGGGCAGCTGGGGCAACTTGCCCCAGGACCCACTTGAGTGCGGCCCCGAAATTTTATACAACATATATTTCATTCAATAGATACTTTAAGAAAACATTAACAGCAATTGAAAATGTGAAAACAACAACAACAACAACAACAACAACAACAATAATAATAATAATAATAATAATAATAGGGGAGACTGTTGAAAAAAGGGAATCTATTGCCCCAGGCCCCTGGCATTCTCTGGGTGCCCCTGCACATATTGCGTTTTCAACCGATCTGCCTCAAACGAGATGCAGGTGTGAAGCGAGAATATAAAACAAAATTTTATCAAAAATTTCATTGTTATTTATCTTTCTTAAAAGAATGTTTCATGTTATACGTTTTGAGAGTGGATCATTTCGAGTGTAAATATCAACCCTGGATGTTTTTCCATAATATGATGAACAAATATTTTGGTGTTATTTTGCTGCACTGCACTTCAAATCGACGACGAATTCTGATGCCCAAAACCAAAGAGTATCATTGCACTTACGGGGCACTGATACCCGACAGCGACCAAACTTCGTTCCAGTATTGCTCTTTAGGATTAATGTATTCCCACAGATCAAAGATTGCATAGTAAAATATTTTCTCTATGGATATACTATCAGTGTCGCGGAGAGAGCGGGCATATCTTAATCTTCACCAACAGCCATACTAGTATTGAACACACAAATCTGGCCTTACTTACATTAGTCCATGATAAAGAATGAGAATAAAAACAACAAAAAACAAAAATAATAGTATTAACAGTAATAATAATATTCATCGTAATAATAATTATTATAATAATTTATAATAATAACAAAGACGAAATGTATACTGAGAAAGAGGATAAGAGTTAAAAAGGACGGACACAGAAGAAAACAAGGAAAAGGTGAAAGATGAGAATGAGGCATGAAAAAAAATTAGAATGAAGAGAAAGGGAGTCGAATGACAAACGAAAGAGTAGAAAGAACCAAGAATAATTTTCAGAAAAGGAAGGAGATATTTCAGAAGAAGAATGTGAAAACAATCCAAAGGGAAAAGTTAAGAGAGGGCAAGGTGAAGGAGGAAAGTGTGACGAGACCACCAAAGTACTGTAAAACACGTCGTCGTCAGCTGAACGTGGTTCGGAACCAGTGGTTCCGCCACGTGAATGGTAGGTTTCCCCACACGCCGCGGCGCCGCTGTCCCCCCAAGTGGGAGAGAAAGGGGGGGGGGGCTGCCGATGATCTCACCGCCGGCGGCTCGCGCCAAGTGGCGCAGCGCGGCGCGGCCCGGCCCGGCCCGCTCCATTTGCGCAATGATCACGGAAGCTGCCACGCAGTCACAGCCCTTTCAATGTGCCTTTGTCGAAGGCGGCGGGCCAATAGGCTAACACACGAGACAAATAAACATCACGTCTCGGCGGATACGCCACTGGTGAGCACGCCGGGATTCCTTGACAAACGACGACGTGTGCGAGCTTGCGGAGGAGGCACGATTCTGGGATGGTGGTTATGAATGGAAGAGAACGTTGTGAATTATATAATTTTTGTAAATTAAATTAATGGAAATTTTCATCACATGCATTGGATTGAATATAAACTATCCAGCCTCCGACCCACGTCATAAGTGACTATGGTTATATTCACAAAATACAAAAACAAACGATTCGATTTGGACTGATAAATGCAAATATTTGGTCGACATATTATGCTTATTCTCATACTGCGCTTACCGACTGAATTCCGTACTCCATGCGACTCCGCCTACGACTGGTTTCTGCGACACTAGTTACTGCTGACGACATGCAACCGTTTATTAGCAGTATGAATTTATGAGAGTATGTTATTTGTTTTTCTTGAGCAATGAGCATGCTACGTTCTTCAAATCCATTTTATGTGATTTTCTTCACCAGCAATTTGCTTCTACAGGTATAATTGTCTGAGTCACAAAAGCATTTACTTCCGAAAAAAAAGAAAAAAAAACACGAATTACTTATGTTGTTTATTCTTCCATTTGTAAGTTCGTAATAATGCCCTATAATAGGTTAATTAATAGAAAACTGCGACCGAACAATAGAAACGGCGCCAACTTGGGCACAGTCGGGATGTCTAGAAAAGGTATGTAGTCCGGTTTAGATTATCGTCTGCCCACAATGTAGGAACAAAGAGAATCAAGGAATTTGTGAACGTAAGTAATCAACGGCAGTTTGCTGAATACTGCATTAACCACTGTGGCTATTTCCATCAAACCCTCTTCTGTATAATAACATGAATCATTCTGCTACTATTCTGCAACAAACGCTTTGGGTTTCAGAACTCAGATTACTTATTCATAAACTGGAAAACTGTGTTCCCCTGTTCTATCAAAAAATTCTATTGTCTGCTGCTGAAACGCGGTACTTATTTCACGGTTCTCAATTATAGGCCTAGCCAGCGTTCTCTTAAAGGTATCCCATCACTTCCTCTATGACGATTCATTATGCTGCAAATTGATTCATAAACACTACTATAGCTTTCAATCCCTACTGAGGTAAAGTTTGATGAAGATAATAAGTGATTATTACTGAATTCATTTATATAATCCGTAAAATTGGGAAAATGTAAATAAAAATCATATGTAGATAAAGGTCAGTTACATTCTGATGAAAGTCGAATGTAAAAACGTTGGCAAGGAAATCAGTACACGTACACGGATCGCATTTCCTTTCACAATAAAAATCGTTCCCAAATAATCGTCCTCAATAAAACTGCTCCCAATAGACATTTTCAATAATTGCCGTACTAGAAGCTATACTTTTCGGCGATTATCCTGAATAAATTATCTTTGGTGCGTTGCAAGTTTTGACAGATTAAGTAACCTATTATAACAAAAAAAAGGCCATACTTATACATGGTTATTAACATTGATTGGAACATAATTGAGATCACCATAATCAAAAGATAATAGCAGTCGATAATCATGTTATTAACAATTAATACACTTCCCCTCATACATCAAACAGTATTTTTATTCTTTTTGCTGATAAATAAATTAATAAAGTGTTAAAACTTTTTTATTCCTCTAAGTTGAAGAATAACCATTTTTTTTCATTCGTGTACTTCATTTGTCTCAGGAAAATCTTTCCTTTACAGCAGCATTGACAAAATATATTTGTAAATATATTACTAAATATAATTGACAAGAAATATTCCTAAGATTCGAAAGTCTTGGCAATTAAATTCCTTAGTCCTTTATCAATTTTATTTCTGTAGAATAAATTAAATAATTCAGTACAAAGTTTTTATAATGATAAAAATTCGGCTTGAGGAGTTAAGTTCATGTATTTATCAAAGATTAAAATCTAGTAACATACTTATTTCTAAAATAAAAATTCTAAAATACTATTTAACCCTGTCAAAAATAAATAATGTACATGACATTTATGGTTCGCCAAATATTGCCGAGTATTTGATTGATTTTGAGATATAATATAAATATAAAAAAGTCAATTGAGTATTACATGAATCAAATAATATATAAAAACAGTTTTTCTTTCGGAGCGGTTATTAATTGGGTATTGTTTAAAAATTTATCTATGTTTCGCACAGTATATTCACATTTAAAGTAAAGAGCTTCAAATTGAACTTCTAATAAAATGAATGTTACCATCTAGAATTAAAAGCTAATTGAAGTAATTATTTTATCGATCATCCACTTCTGCATTATCTGATTACTTCACTGTATCTCTACTATTGTAAAGCGTATCTGCAGCTGTATTCGGGTTTCGTTGACGGAGAGTGTACTTAAGAATTTAGAACGATATTCTCGCTGACTTCGAGAGGTAAACTTCGTCTGGTCAGAGAAAGAGCTTATTAACCAGAAATACGTTGCGCAGCGAGGAAGCCAAGGGACAGGAAATCCGTCATTTACCCGCGGCGCGGCAGCCGTTGAAAGCCGGCGGTGACCACGCTTTGTCACTACTTAGTTATAATAAAGATGCCAGATGAGGTCATAAATATTCCATGAACCGCCGACATTACTCACCGAGCTTCATGATTAACACAGTTGCCGGGAACATGTTCGTGGGGCCTGGGAATTTGAGTTTTCGGCGTTACTCTCATTTGAGCTGCCGCTTCACATTGTGTTGGGAAGTGACCCTATGAACTACGAGTTGGAATCTCTGGCTTTTGTTCCTCTGCCCTACAAACATTTTTGTCTACAGACGTGTCGGAAATGATAGGAATAAAATCCTAGTTGAACATACTCTTGCAGTGAACCCTAACCAAAGTAATATCCGGTAAATGCGGAGAAACAATTCTATAAAATGTTTCTGTGGAGACGTATAGTATGAGTAAGCTCGTTTGTAAACACTTTAAGAATACATTTTCGAAATATTTGTAGTATTTTAAGTCTTGTAACGTATAATGTTTAAGATACATCGAATTCTTTTCTCATAAAAATGTAATCGGTTTTGTTATTGAATACAAATATTGATGTCAGAAAGTCAATATTGTTTTCAGAGATAGAAATTAAACAAATTATTAATGAATACCAATTATATTGTTTGTTATAATAAATTAAGCGATGGGTTCTGGAGACCGCGTTCAGTGTTACAGTCTGCAACGTGTTTACAGTCCCTGGTAACGCATGGGACCTTTTATAATTTGATATTAATGCATTATTAATGGATTATTTGCATGAGTCGTGATTAATAAATTAAGACACTTTTATCCTTCACGGACGTTTAATTAGTTCAAGGAGTCTTCGTAAGTCGGCTAACTCGTTCGTATTCGTGTATACAACAGAAGTGAAGTTTCCAAACTTCTGCCCAATTTCATATTCTTCTAACAGTTAAAAAAATATTTTTCGCTTTCTTTTTTCCTCAACAAATCGGTGAAAACAAACACTCAGTATTTAGATTTAATAGCATTTTAAATTTTGACTATTAACGCACCCGTTTTCTTGAGCTTCAGAATCGCATTCCCACTCTTGTACACTTTGCGACAGCAAAGTGACACAAAGTCCCAAAGTAGCGAATCTCACGACTCTGCTTAACTGACTGACGCGAACATATAATGCTCACTAGTGCTTCCCAGGAGGCAATCATTATTAAAAAAGAAACAAATGGAATTCAGTGCTTACATTTCAGTGAAATTTAAATAATGCACATGATCTATTTTCCGAATTTTCTGTAACACGTTTTTGAGTAGGAAGTGAAAAGTACGGTCATTTCTAAATATTTTAGGAAAATGAATGAAAAACAATCGATTCACTTTTCCTACGTTTTGAAACATGGAGTTCTTTTTCGAATTTTACAAGCTAAATCGAGAATTTTGCTTTATTCAAAAGAACATATGAATCCGACGTCGTTTGTCGTGAACATTAGCACAGAGAAATATTGAATTTTGAGTTCCGACATTCAGTTCGTCAAAAAAAAACACGAAATCACTTTAATACACTAATTGTAGCTTTTATCGTTAAAAAACTCACCGTGCATGATGTGTAAAGAAAATCATCGTTCATGATTTGTCCTACGCTAGAAAGGAATGCTAGCTAAAGAAAATGAAACCGAAGAAATAAGAATGCACGCTGAAATAAAGGTTTTTAAGACTTACAAATTAGGAAAAAAATTAAAAAACACGCATGCATTCGTTTGCGCACGTAACAAAACCATGAATGTCCTTTGCATTGCGATATGTTTACACTCCAGAATTTGTAGGAAACCAATTTACAATGATTAAAGAAGAAACACTGATTAAATAAATAACAAATATTGATAAAATCAGGTGCGTAATGCAAAACAGACAACTTTAACATAAAACGCATTTCAAGGCTTCCTTTTATCCTTCTAGTTTATGAAGGTTTATGAGTAAATTCCTTCTCGATAACGTACCTCATTTCCAACATCATATCATCTAATCTCAAGAACACCAACGTGTAAACATCTCGAGTACAAAGCGCCATCCGACACCACATCAAGGCGAAACTTATTTCATTCACCTCGGAAGGAATTTGGACACGTCGACAAAATTTATTCGCTTCCGCTCCCCCCTTGAAAGTCTCAACGCACCTCATTATTCGGAAGGCAACGAGCTGCTAATGAACCCTGACAACCCCCAGTGGCTCCATTTGAGCTGCGCCCCCCACCCCCCACCTCTCTGCGCCTGCTACCAGTTGCAACGCCGTTGGCGAGTGTTTTTTTAAAACAAACATCGCAAAGACATGAATAAATAAAACTGTGGAATGTGAGTATTTAATTAAATAGAATTACTTTTTATTAGCTACGCGTGGGACATGCGTGAAGATGAGCAGCAACAACCCTTTTGGTCTAAAGTGCGAATGAAAGTTTGTGGTGGCTGGACATGGATGCAGGGATGTTACTGGCGAAGCCAATGGGCGGCGCCTCGCCGTGGACTTCAAAATGCTCGAGAGAAGCTGTTCACATTGACAATCATGCAGCATACTCTCCAGGTGTTCCATTAACGCATTTGCTTTAGCATTTAGGATTGTAAAAAAATCTTGCACGCCGTTTCAGCTGTATGGACAGGTTGGGTGTATGGACAGGTAAAGTATTTGGGCAAATCCACTATAAACAAGTTCTAATTTCACGGGCAGGACTTTGGACACGTGACCTGCTCTTCCGTCTAGCTATAATAAATAGAGAGAAAACGTATTACAATTTTTATTGATAGTTTTAGTAATTCCGGGCACGTCAACTATCAGGATCATTATTCCCGTAAGTGCAGTGCATGTTTTTGCTCGGCCGGTGGCTGTGATCTTTCCTCCCGCTGTAGGGCGAAATCCGGCGTCGACCTATCGTCGGCTAGCGGGGTTTTCTCCAACCAAGTCTCTTGCAACAGCGGGACATTGGAGAAGGAAGAGCTAGAAAGATCGCGCGCGGACCGTGGTCCGTTTAGTAGGGTACTGCTCCAGCATTCAGTGTTGATCGAAGAAACCACGGAAAACTACCATCAGAGCAGCCGGTCACTAGAATTTTCCTGCAGACTGCCGTCTGCATATTACAAAAAATCATTAATAAACGCTAATGAATGTGTAGAAAAATTGCTTTCATTGAATCCAAAAGAGTAATCATTGAATCTCGTAGAATAAGCGTACCCAATCTGTTATTAAAGTATACTCTACTCTTCAAATTGGAGTATTAATACTTCAAGTATGAAAAATAATTACTTATTTAGACTAAAATTCAGGAAACTCTAACGGCATTAAAAAGCAAGAAAACCGATAAATCAAAAATTGTATCAAAAGATACTCATTCGTTTTTATTTTGGCAAATTACATTTAAACACTATGAATTTTATTACTAATTGAACGGCAATCTTTCTTTTTTTTGTTATTTAATGTCGATCAACTACTAGGTCATTAGCGACCACTATTGCGTGTAACGGTATGGTAATTATGAGGATGACAAGATATGATAGGGGTGTGAAAGGACGAACACAATACAACCATTCCCGAGGCGGGACTCGAACCCGTGATCCTTCAGTCCGAGATCGCACTATTGTTTAAGCGATCTCGGCCATTCGGACCGGCAACGGCAATCTTGCATGTGGTTTTCAAGTAGATTTCCTCCCAAGCAACGGGGCTTCGTTGTCGGTTCCCGCGTCCGTCCGACAGCTTCGTTAGCGCCCCTCGTGGAAATTCCCGGAAGGACGGGGCCATCTCTCCCGCCCGTCACACTTCCAGTCCCACCGCCTGCCCCGTCCTCAGGCGAGCCGTCCCCATCTCCGCTCTTCTCCTTCTTCCATTCGCCCTAATCCGCGTTCCTCCCGCCGCTCCGCGAGAAAGTGGGCCTCTTGCGCGCGCTTTACGGCTGCAAGGTGGAGGAAGCGGCGCGCCGCGGCGGCCAGGGCGGAGAAGCGCTGGCCAAGAGGCGGGCGACGGCACAATTAACGAGGGATGTCAAGGTGAAGGGGAAGGGGAGAGTGGAGAAGGAGGCGAAGGGGGAGGTGGTACTGCACGTCGCAGTGGAAGAGCCAAAGGAAGTGACAATGGAGGCAGCGGTGGTGGAGGTTGAAGTGGAAGCGGCAGTGGACGTGGCACACGTGACACTAGAAGTGGGAGTAAAGTTGAACAAGGAGGAGGAAGTTGACGCCAAAGCGGAAAGCACATGAAGATGTTGGGAACGATAAAATGTGATTGCGACGGAGATAATTGTATAGCGAAGGAATTTTAGGTGAAGGCAGTGACAATGAAGAAGACGCAGCAATGGAAGTGGCGAATGAGGCGGTGGTGAGGGTGGAAGCGAAGCAGGAGAACGATGAAGGCGGTCATGGAGGATATGGTGATGTTCAAGGAGATGTTATCTCGCACACGATGGCGGCGATACTCTAGAGATGGAAGCAGTCACGGAATAAATTGAACATGGAAGCGGACAAAGAGATAAAAAGCAATCATGGAAGAGGAGGTAATGGAGGTAACAAAGGCGAGCCACAGAACGAAGTGGGTACAAACTCGGGGCGGAGGCGAGGGCGGAGGCGAGGGCGGAGGCGAGGGCGGAGGCGAGGGCGGAGGCGAGGGCGGAGGCGAGGGCGGAGGCGAGGGCGGAGGCGAGGGCGGAGGCGAGGGCGGAGGCGAGGGCGGAGGCGAGGGCGGAGGCGAGGGCGGAGGCGAGGGCGGAGGCGAGGGCGGAGGCGAGGGCGGAGGCGAGGGCGGAGGCGAGGGCAGAGGCAAGGGCGGAGGCGAGGGCAGAGGCAAGGGCGGAGGCGAGGGCAGAGGCAAGGGCAGAGGCAAGGGCAGAGGCAAGGGCAGAGGCAAGGGCAGAGGCAAGGGCAGAGGCAAGGGCAGAGGCAAGGGCAGAGGCAAGGGCAGGGGCAAGGGCAGAGGCAGGGGCAAGGGCAGAGGCAAGGGCAGAGGCAGGGGCAAGGGCGGAGGCAAGGGCAGAGGCAGGGGCAAGGGCGGAGGCAAGGGCGGAGGCAAGGGCGGAGGCGAGGGCGGAGGCGAGGGCGAAGGTGAAGCCTAGGAGGATCCGGCCAAGGCACCGGAATCGGGGCCGCTGGTGGACGGGGAGTTTGGCGACGTCGCGCGCTCGGTCTGGAAATTGTCAACATGAAAAAGCGCCCGAGTGCGGCTGGTTTAATTATATCTGGCGAAAATGAAAATAAGTTCGTGTAGGCGGACGGCTCGGCTCGGCTGGGCCGGGCCGGGCCGGGCCGAGAGGGTTGACGGAAAGTTTAACGTGTCGTCGGCGCTGCGTGGTTCGAGACTTAGGTGTACGCCCTAATACTGCACTAAAACTCCAATTATTCTAATCTCAATTATTCAATGAATTATACATTAAGAAATTGCAACCAAACACAAGTTGAAGTATCAAGTAAAATAATACCTGCTGCTTTACTGTTTCTATGCAACTGTTCTGAGTAAGACTTATATACTAATGAACTAACTATACTGAGTATCAGAAACATAAATATTTATTTTAACAATGAATTTAAGAACGAAAGATTTTTATAATTTTTCTGGGTGTTGGTAATGAATTCAGTTATTTTTTCGTCAGCACTATCAAATAATTGTTACCACAAACGCTTCTTGCTACGTTTATTTATAATTATAACCTAAGAAAGGGGACTGGAGAAATTGGAAAGGCAGGAAAACGTGAGCAGATTATTCTCAATCATTTTTCCATATATATTATTTCTCCATATATTTTTAGTTTTACGCAAAATATAAATAACAAAGAAACCTTCAACTATTGAAAATGGCTTAGTAAAAAACGAATTAAAATTGCGTAAATATTTGTTACCAAACGTATGGAACCAAGCTAATTACTTAAAGCAACGCACTGTTTTTTGTTTAAACTTAAATAAGGTATACACATGCGTACACACTCTCACATATTGCTCATTTGTACTTTTTATAATTTATTTTGTACACCGAGAGACATAACAAAGGCCAAAGGTATAAAACTCGAGATAAAAATGATGCCGTAACACATAGGAATGAACTTCTTTGAATACCCGACAAACGCAAAATTTAAAATTTATATCTAATGGAGAAATGCTTCGTATTATGTGAAAGCAATTTATAAGCGGTATAAATTAATGAAATAAACACTTACAATATTTTTGAAAAAATAAATTATTTGATGAGAGCATAGTAAATATAAAGGGGTTGGAAATAAAGGAAAATGCCAAAAGAAATAATCAAGTAGTCCTAATTTTTGACGCCTCTGCAACTGAATCAAAACCATTTAAATTCAAAACGAAAATTCTAGCTCAAACATCGACATTCATAACGACACACGAGTTAAATGCCAGGAGCGTGTATGTCAATCATGTGATGGGAGATTCAAACAAGCCGGGGAAAGATTCACGAGAGTACTGGGAAGGTTGGTCGAAGAATCTATTTCAGACGTGAGGGCATCCTCCCTGCGCGAAACGTATTTCATCTTCACCGTCAGAAATGAACGTTAAAACGCAACACAAATAAATAATCTGAAATGGTTTACCATGAATTGTTATACTTTCAAACTACGTAGTATGTTACTGGGCCATCTGGTTTTTACCAGGTTATATATTTTGGTAATTTTATTACTTTCCTTAGAGAATGTGTGTTCTATCAATGGGTTTCGACAATAGCGACCTAAAAATAAATTTCAAACCATTGCTGAAAATTAATAATATAAAAATGTTAGAATAATAAATAATAAAATGGCTTGGGATTTTTGACACTGTTGAAGATTTCCCCCAGATATATTATCAAAGGTCCATGAAGAGAACGCACATATTAATTTCGGTCGAACAAATAATTCATTAAGTTACCTGCATATACACAATTGGTAATAATAAATTGAAAGCTACTGTAATAGCATTCAATTTATCATTAGTTTATATTCATGTAAAGAAAGAAATCATCCTCGAGAGGTGCCTACGAATGTCATAGCATAAGAGTCGACATTGTGCAAAGATCAAACAAAGTTGGGAAGGTACCCTAAACGGTGCAAAATTGGACAAAGCAAATGATAAACAATAATAATAATAATAAATTATTATTATTATTATTATAATATAAATAATAAAGCAGTTCAATACACGTTGCTTATTTAAATCCTATGGGTGAAATAAAAGCACGAAGAATATAACAACAAAATACGACGAATAAACAAAAAATTAAAAGTATGCAATCCCACCTGTTTCTAATTCCTTTCACTGCAGAAGATTTTGTCAAATGCCTATTCTATAAAAGAAATTTGATAGCAGTATTTAGTTCATAAATATTTTGGAATACAACTCTACGTATTTAGAACCTTGTTTTAGATTACAAAGAGAATCTGGAATTAACTCAATGAATTTCTGTAATATTTGATCAGATAATATTTAAAACATAAAATTAGTGAAATTTTTAATTTTTAATTTCCTGTGTGAACACATAAAAACAATATTCAGTTTACTTTTCTGTTGCCTTCAACATTGGGCAAACCCAGCCCACAAGCCTTAGTCACAATTCTGAGTGTTCGACTCGGCGTATGCCGGCGTGGGCCTAGTGCAGTGGTGCGAGACGGATCTAATCGATATAATAGTCGTCCAAATATTCCGCTGGCCCTCTTCAACGACTCGCTAAATCCCGGCGGCGTGGCGTGCCACTTCCTGCGACTCCGCCTTCGGACGCGCGTCGCCAGGATATATTCCCGCTCCGCGGAAAACGTCATAACCGCTGCCGGGCACGATGACGGGCGGCTGCTAATATTTCGTGGCGTTACGCTCTATTTGCGTGGAATCGTTGGGATCGAGAAGCGCCGGCAAGGTTCCAGCGGCTCCCCCGGGCCGTCGCACGACGGGCGTACCCACGTTTTTCGTTCACGTCCGCGCGGCCGTCCTCGCAAGACGTCTCGTATTTCGCGTTCTGCTGCTTTTGTCTTCGCGGTACGGTTCGGTTCGTCTGACTCGTTCGGTTCATTTCGTTTGTTCGCGAAGTCGGTTCTTATTGCGCGCTTCAAGACGGGAAAAATTTCCTGGATAAATCATACTGGAACTCTTTAACTGAACGAGTTCCAACGCACTCGTGTAGTGGTTTCAAGTCGAAAGAAACCGCTCTCTCTTTACTGACGTTGAATGTTTACTTTCTCACCTTACTTCGTAAGAAAAGAAATTAATGTATTGATGCGCTGGTAAACGATTTTTCAACAGAAGAACGCATTGTCCAGCCCTGGTAACGAATATGAAGACAAACCTTGTTTACATACGTATTAAATTAAATCCTGACTACAGGTACCTACACTTCCATTGCATTCTGACTACACGATATGTAGTCAGGATAATCTTTTTTTCTTGTTGTTGTTTTGTCCTTGAATTCGAAAAATCGATTCACGAGGAAACGCCTGTCCATCTGTGATCAAAGATTGTACCTAATTCTTTCACTCATTTTTTTCTAAACTTAATGTTCCCCAACCGGTCTGAACGAACTAAAGGCCCTCCGAGGTTCAAACGGATATATTTACGCTTGGGGGTACGCTGCAGAAAATCTCAATATTTTCAAAATTTTCTTAAGAGTGCTATAATTTTTTTGATTGAACGTTGTCCTCAAAAAGCGTAAAGAACACTTAAGAGAGTGGCTCAAATGACGTATTCGTTGAAATTCCTGATTTTTCCAAAATTAAAAAAGTTCAATATTGAGGATAAAGATTCGTCTTAACGAAATCTGTTGTCATAATAGAGATCATGAAATAAGTTTATGTACAATATTTCAAAGATATGAGGAGTTTTCGCGTAATTTGGGACCAAATATAGCACTGCTTAAACAATTATTTTCTAAAAAACTGCTCCAATTTAGTTTATCTTTTGTATCTATTTATTTTCTAATAGTATGTATCGTTAAAAAATTGTGCTGGTTCTATTTTCGGGTAACTTTTTATTTGCAATAATTACGAAACGTTAACACCGAAAAAGTACAATATTAGAGAAAGCGATTTTTGTCTTGAATAAAATCTATTCCAAAACTTTGGATCTTTGTAGAAGGACATGCACAATTTTTTTAAACAAACAAACGTAGGTTTCCAGTAATTTCCGTTTAAAGTTAAAGCACTTTATAAAAAATTTCGAAAACGACTCGTTTGTAGAGCGAAGAGTTTGTAAAAGTAGAAATAATGCGAGAAAGTATGTCGTAGCACCTCCGGTTAACATATTGTAATCTACTCTCTGCACCTTCGTCAAGGTCTTGGAATACTCAATTTTACGGTTCTACCAAACCGAAATTTAGTCAGGATGCGATTTAGGGTTTTTTCTTTGAAAGTTGGACGTTCAAATTCCAGGGGGGGGGGTATTCAAAACTCAGTGAAGGACGAATTGTGACGAATGAAATTAAGACTTCACGTTCGCAAGCAATCAAATGACGCAGCAACAGACCATGAATTAATTGTGGTCCGTCTCCCGATGTACCCCGTCTCCTCCTCTTGTCAATTTGTCTACACGTGCATCCTGATTGTATCAGTCCGTAGGTTATGCGTGTCAGAGCACCGAAAACAATTCAATTTACACTATTTCGTATGTGAGTCTTGCACATACGATAAATACCTTATGCAACCCTTATCACCTTTTTGTCTATTATTGATACTACTATTGCTGTTTTTTAATCCCATTCCATTAAAAATCGTTCTTCAGCTTACCACTCAGTGTGCATGTTCCACTAATGTAGCCGTGTAGTCGGCATATTTATTAGGTTTGATAAAGCAAATTGTTGTACATTGTAGTTTCTTATCTACAGTCAAATGTCTATTACTTTTCTTCTACACAAAATGATTCGTATAATGGTCACGCGATGTACAACTTCACACAAAATTCTGGACGCAAACTTACAGCTTTAACATACGATAACGTATTCGTGAGTGAGAATTGCAATTAAATCAAACAAAACTATTTATTTTATATTTTCGCATGATAATACAAACTACATACTAAAATTCTAGATTAAGTTAAAATAAGGCCAATAAATTTTCAATATTACCTACAAACAATGTTTAAAAACCGAGTTATTTAGATCCATGAATTCTAAAGCGATACTTCGTAAACAAAACGCATCCCTTTTGTCTCAACACAGACGAAAATCGAAATATTAGCGGTTTACATGTTAGTAGAGGTGAGTTCTATAAACAAAGCTCGAGGTTTACTCAAGTTCAGGAAACAGCGTTTAACAACCCCAGACCGCTTCCAGTGGCCTTGAGAATCGAAGGAAGGTCTGCCAAAAGCCCAGCATTCCGTTGCGTTAAGTCCATTTCTATACACAAGCGTCATGTCCACACATAGAACACATTAGCTGCAGTATATATTCAAAGGACCATCCTTTCTCCGAATATAAACGTATAACTACACGAAAGGAAAAATTAATAATTTATGTTTCATGTAAATGCAAATGTTTCTCTACTGGTCATGGCTGAGAGAATTGTGACATTTTTAATAATATTTGTATTTTAACATAATTAATATTATATATTCAGTTACGTAGTCTCTAACTGAAATGTTTGCATTCATGTTACAAATCTCGAACTTGTTTGAAGTGTAGTTTGCTCACTCATTTACAAGAATGGAATAAAGTATTATGTTCATCAAAATGTCAAAGTATTAGATTCTTTTGAGTTTTTCTTTCTTTAGATTCATGAAGAAATTCCACACAGGAAATACCAGTACTAACACCTAAAGATTAGATTAATTTACCTGTACGAAAAATTCATGATACATAATACATACTTGCAATGTCACTGGTAATTACATTTGCACTGACGAATAACTTTATGGGCTAAACTAGATAGGTCACATGAAAGTTCATGACTTGTGCGATAATAAATTGCAATTAGGGCTTCTGTAGCATGCAGTCATACTTTTATCTCCAAAAGCTGCGGATTTCTCGCATAACTTGATTGTGGTTTCACTAACGTTGGCTTGCATCCAACGCAAACGCTGCGAATAGCTCAACCGGATGGACACTCTAAACGACTATTTGCTATTCCATCGAGACATATACACGTCCTAACTTCAGAACAGAAACAGTACCTAGACGGAACTGTTGTGATGGATGTTCCTCGTAAACAACACGCAGTTCAAAACACTGGCACTCAGTGCCTCCGTAAGGGAAACGCTGTGTACATACTGACATACACATATTTAATAATTGAGAACCCGCATGTTGAATGCTAGTAACACACGTATGCCAAGCTTCACAAACACTGTGGAAAGATTCATGGGAGCACAGATCGAAAAGGTCGACGAAACAATTTCAGAAGAGCGTAAATTCAATAGCGCTAAACATATTTGTATATTGAGGAATATTTTATTATTTTGTGGATCAGCGAAACGAACGTGACAATTAAAAAAAAAAATGTTGTGTTGGCCACATTCAAATTCTACGAAGTTTTCACACAATTTTTATTAATTTTAACAGTCTTTATTATTATTATTATCATCATCAGTTATTCATTATTATTACATATTTCTGTAGTATGCACTATTATTTCCAAGTTTCTTTCAATAAACAAACCATTTATCAAAAACTATTTTCACTATAGGGTGTTTAAGTCTATCACGCTAAACAGAGACAATGCAGGCTAACATACGAACATATTGTATATCAGAAATTGAAGTTTTATTAACATATAACTGGCAAAAAAAACAACTAGAACTCTATCACAATTATACGGAGGGAGAAAATCACCCGTTTACATGAAAAACACACACACGCACACACGCGCGCGAAAATAAACCACTTTCATATCTGGAAAAGAAAATCCAAATGAATTCATCTCATCGATTTTTTTCTGTATAGTATACACGAAGGGAAATGTTTAGTGAAAAAGTAAAAAGGTGGCCCACTAAAAAGCAACTAAATAAAAAGAGATGTCAAATTACCAAATTATAAAACTCGCGCAGATATACATTATTATCATTAATATCGCTTTTACTTGGGAGTTCATAATGTTCTTGTTTTTAACAAATAACGAACATTCTTTTTGAAAGCGAATTAAAGAGGAGACCCAAACATTCGTATATTGAATAACAGTCTTGCAAGTCTCTCTGCAGCAAAGGCATTATTTCCGCGAACCACTGGGTTGCGGGCCAAGTGCACTTTACCCTTGAAGCATTGAGATAATACTCTAAGCCGGTTTAAGGATCCGCACAGTCTGAATTCAATTAATAAACACTGGGCAGCAATCTTGGGATATAAGCTGCGCCTTTTTCCAGGATTTTTTTTTCATTTGACAGTGAGGCAACGTTCCCTTTTAAAATGAAAATGCCTGAAACGTTTCCAATGTCATGAAAAATTAGAGTGAGTGCGAAAACAACAAAGTTTACAAACTGGCCCAGAATAACGAACATATAAACATATTATGTTCAAACAATATCATAGACTACTATTTTCGAAGATCAAAGAATACGAAATGGTAATTAGCGAAAAATATAAACCTGTGATTCCATAGCACATGGTAATAATGTTACTACAACGTAATGTGTCTGGTATATTTATACAACAAATAAACACCCAATAGTTAAAGCGAGAAACATCCATCAGATTTTTGGACAACACACTTTGCTGCACTATGTAAAGGTATAACAATATGGAAAATGGATAATGAAGATGTAAAAAGTTTCTCAAAACGAGGTAGTAAACTATGTACGAATACGTAAGAAAGCATGAATATTTTCAAATGGAAAAAACGATGTCGCATATTTTCTTATTCGCCCTAATTTACCTCGATAAAAATGACTTTCTTCGTTGTTTTCAACATGTTCCTTAAATATAAAAGCTTTTGACACAGTAATCAGTAACAATTGCTAGGAAGTACTGCGCGTGGACAGATAGCTGAATGTTTTGAACTTCCCGAGAAACGCCGAACCTACAGTCACGCTGTACTCGGAAGCTCTCAGAAGCTTCTTTCCACTGGTCCTAATCGAGAACTATAAATAAACGGATGGAACAAGTGGAGCATTATCGTTTTTCAGATTATAAAAACAGATTTTAAGGATGCGGAGTTTACTGCTTACGCGGTTCCGCGAATATCGCATTTCAGTACAACACGGATTGTTTATGAGATGGAGGAGGGGAATGTAGGAGATTGAAAGAATCTTGTTTGATCTTGGCCTTGAAATACGCCTAAGAGTACATTGCGCAAGCACTCTCCATCAAACGTATCAGTTAGCACCAGCTTGTATTTTAAGAGAAATGTGAACTCTTACAAATAAATATTCAAAAACAAAATTTCCAAAACAAAGTCTTAATTTTCCAACCATGTTTTTTAAATTTAAAATAAAGACTATGTTCAAAATGCTAGTTTTCATTTGGGTATTTGTTTGGTTAGTGTACATTTGTACGAAGCTAATCCTGTATGGAAATTGTATATTTCTTTCTGACAAATAAACACCTCTTGTTCCTTGCCATGCATATCTTGCATTAGTATCTTCTGCTAAGAGCTGATAAGTAATTCTGTGAAGATTAACACGTTCCGGTTAGAGCAACAAACGCAAGAACACGCAAGAAACCAACAACTGTTGCTAGCAAACCGTTGTATCACGCTATGTGAATTAAAATTGTAATTTATGACATTCCTGTCACGTTTTTATGGCGTTGAAAACTTTGCACGAGAGTTCAATTTCCAGCCAGATAATTAATCATTTCAACGTTTTGACAGCCAACACGAATGACATTTTCAGTTTTATCCACTACGCTTATAGATAAATCCAATTTCAAGGACACTCGTAAGCTTTTGGTTACCATATTCCTGTCTCTTGATCAAAGTGGTAAAGAGACGAAGCCGACCACAATCCACAGGCGTGAGTGCACACTATGATCAGCTGCTCCACTGTTTGTCAATCAATCATATAACACCCCCCACAGCATCCTGTGGGTTTTTGCGAATCAACCAACATTTAACCGTGGTTGGAATATCACTACAGTACGTGAAATTCATGTCTATGAGAATATTTGAAGCAGAATTTCACAGTTTTTCTCTCACAAAATTTTCCTACGCAATTTTTACGCTACCCAAATAAAGGGAAATAACTGTAAAGCAAGTAAAACATTTAGCATGTCCTTGCATCGTCACAAACTACATTTAAACAAATCTAATATACAATAAAATAGACAAGCCAGAAAAGCGGTAATGACAACATTTACATTTTCAGCCACATCGCCTTCCCCGAATGCATATTTGTGCAGCATGTAGCGCATTTCCAACACAGACGAAAAAAAGTATTGCAAAGAGAAAGCGGAGAGAAGGCCCAAACGTCAATTTTGTCATCGACGCAACCATCATCCCCCAGAGAAAAAAAATTACAAGCTCTGCCCGCCGCCCACGAGCTCTTCAGATGGATCTCCCCTGCTGCCACCAGACTGTACTCCACGTCAGCGAACGCTTAACGAAGATTGCGTACTCTGCCTTTGATGTACCGCCAGGCGGCGCATCGCGCTTGCTCGCGCAGCGTCGGAGGCTGCTCTCTGCTCTCTGCTCTCTGCACTGGCGGCCGCAAACCTTTGCGAGCGCGCGTTTTATGCAGCCCTCCCGATCGAGTGATTAGTGCCGCCCTGAAGCACCAGTGTTCCCGGAAGGCCCCCCCGCCGATGCGCTCGCGGGCCGAAGGAATTTGTCTCCTCACTTACGGCAAATGAAATTGTGGACCTGCCAATTCACACACGAACCTCATGTTTGTTTGCATTCAGTTTTTCCGGATCCGGTCAGAAAATTTTGAGATGCCCCCTTATCTTGCGTCTCAAAATACTGAATGTAACTTTAATACGCGCACGTTTTTGAGCCCTCCTATCGTTCGTAACGGAAGAAATAGGGTAAGGGGCCGGTAGTGATTTTATTAGCAACAACATCAAATCACATCTGTAGTTTGTTTGCCGAACCAAATAAGTCTTTCACCGGTCGGAAGCGAACATTTCCAGTTTTAAAATGATCCGTAAGAAATTTATTGGATCGGAATATAACGTCTACAATCAACAATTAGATTGTGTAAAATTGAAATTCGATCACCAATAAGACTCCCACGACAACCTGTCATCAAACGTACTTTAAGAAATTTGTTTATAGAAGCAAGGGATTTGCATTACTAACTCGCGTATGAGGTTGTATTGTACGGTCCTCCTGTTCTTTCTCAACGTAAAATTAAAGCATTTCCATTCAAGCTGCATTTACACGCAATTAGTTCACTTCTTATTGTAATTTTGAGCTATAACACCACAAAAACGCTTCACGTGTTGTACGAAAGAACGTAGCTTGCAATGAAAATCCAAAAGGAACAATAAAGTAACAAGTCGCCAAATATTTATCAATTACGGAAAGAGAATCAATGATAACGCGTTATTTTTCTTTCATTTTCTTCGTAAACCTCTGATGAGAATCATCACTAAAATTTTGCGAGAGTACAAATACAAATCTTAAGTGTTTATTGCAGTATCATCCTGAAATATAACGGGAAATTATGTTATAGAGTTTATTTCAGGAGGCATTGAAGCCGAATGAACGAAAAATGATTAACGTACTCTCCATTCGTTTGTAGAACTCGATACAGAAACACACGAAATTTTCCTTTTACCGCATGGAAATATGGATATATCAATTTTACACAGTTTTCAATCGATTTCACGAGAATTTTGAGTTTACCGTGAAAACACACCAACGTCGCTTTAAAAGCACTTCATTGCGAAAATTCACAACAAAGTCAATTGAATTCTCAGTCCCATTAATTCAGTTCGACATGAAAACATTAAATCTCTCAATTTTAGTGTCTCTTACTTTTATTATTAATACAAAAAAAAATCATTTAAATCACCAAGCTGCTGCCACCCTGAAAATCGGTAATTTCGTCAACGATCAACGATTGATTGATTACAAAGTTATAAAATACAAAGTCAATGGTGAAAAGTATTCTTCGAATTCTCGGCGGAGACATGGAAAACTGCACCAAATTTTGGGACGTACGAAGATAGAAAACGGATTATTTCGCTTCGGGGAAACAAGATACAGGAAGCAAATTGGTTACGGTAGAAAAATAAACTTAAATGAATCCGAAAGTCAGGAGACCACGTTGAAAAGCAACCCTCGTTTTCTGCACAAAGTGCGATAAAACGCAACAAAATTGCGTTTAGTAGAAAATAAAATATATAATGTAGTGATAAAGGGGATTCTTGACGGCAGAAAAAAAGGGATAAAACCGAAGACGAAAACCAAGTAACCCCCAAAATTCACCTTACAAAACATAACATTCCTCCGTCTACTCGAGAGCAAGCACACAGTTGCACGTTCCCACCCTGGCGAGGCCTCCGGCGGGACCATCTAAGATCCGGCCACCTGCCGCCCCATCCCGCCCCGTCCCACGCCCTCGTCGTCTCGTGGCAGCAGAGTGGATCCTCCTTCCGGCGAGGGGGGGGGGAGGACGGCTGGGTCCATTCCATCTCGCGTCGTTCCACCCGCGCCCCGGGGGCGGGCGGGCAGAAGCCAGAACAGTCAGGCAGGCAACTCACGCGTCTTGTGAAACTCCGCGGCCGCGTCGGGGCGGTTGGGGGCGGCGGGGCGCGCGGCGGGCAGCCCGCAAGCGGCCGCCAGCACCGCCGCCGCCGCCGCCAGCGCCAGCAGCACAACGCACATCCCGCCGCCGAGGAGCCAGCAGCAGGCGACCGGGCCGCCCACGGAGCCGCGAAGCCCAGGCGCCGGGGTTGGCCTCGGTGGCGAAGCACTGGCGAGTGTGGAGTCGCCCGAGCGACCGGGAATGAACTGTAGTGGTAGCGTAGCACTGAGAAGTCGCGGAGTAGACCCACACGGTTCAGGGAACTCGCGGACGTCAACACAACTCGACCGACACTTATTTCTAGAAATCGCAGTCGACTTCGGCAGCAACGGATTCCATCTCGGCAATGGTCGAGCGTTCGAAAATCGGAGAGACGTGGCGGTGGTGGGGCTCCAACTCGACTACGCAGGTTCCATCAAAACACTGGGAAAAGTTCCACCGACAGATCTCAGTAGTTCAGAATCCGGTGTTGATTATGACGGCGGAGCACTGAGAAGTCAGAAGTCAACGGAGGCGACACGATGAGCCGGATTCTTCCAAGGTGACGGAGTTAGCCCCTCGGGTAGGCCGGGGCCGCTGGGAAGTCGTGAGGTGGGGAGCGCGATATTAGTCCCCCTGAACTGAGAGTTCACCTCGGAGTCGGCGGAGCGTTGACAACTGAGCGGCCAGCACAGAGCGTCCAGGAGTCGAGTCAGCCTGGGCGGTGACCACGGCCCGCTGGGAAGTCGTGAATTACCGCCGCTGACCTCGGTCGTTTACGATTCGCAGTCGTCTCCGACGCTTCCGAAACCGCGGGAGGCGCCGAAGTCGTGGTGGGCGCCGGGGGCGTCCGGGGCGTCGGGGGGCTCAGGAGGCGCGCGCGGCGCCGCGACGCCCCCCGCTCATGCCGTCGGCGCGACGGCGGCGTCGGCGTCGTAGTCGTCCGGAGCCACGGCGGCGGCGGCGGCAGCGGCGGCTGAGAGCGGAGCACGTGCTGGCCGGATGTCGCCAGCGGCGGCGGTGCGGCGCGGGCGGCGCGGAGCGTGGGCGGGGCGCGGGTAGGGCGGTCGGAAAGTCCGCGCGCGGCGCGGCGCGTCCCGACGCGTCTCTCGGCCGCCGCCGCCGTCGGCGTCGTCGTCGCCGCGGGTCGGTGGCTGCACGTCCCTCGTTGCCCGGTCGTCCCGTCCCGCCCGACCCGGCCCGTCTCGTCCCGAGAGCCGACCGCGAGCGTTACGAAGCGCGCGGTGCCGCCGGCTGCTGCCTGCGTTCTGACGGGACTATTTTCGTAGCTGGCCCGTTGCAGCGCGCGCGGTAGCGCTGGCGGCGGCGGCGGCGGCGGCGGCGGCGGTGGCGGTGGTAACAGCCCGCCCGCTTCCACCTATTTCTCCGCTTCCTGCTCTTCCAACCTATCATTCCCTACGTCGTTGCCACCTTCCTCTCTCTAAATCTTCCTCCTGACCTTCTCTAATGTTCGCCATGCGCCCGCGGCGTCTGCTGCTCCTATTTCCGAGCGTCTTCATCCTGTTAGCCCCCCTCCCCCCCCCCCCCCTGGCCGCTCCACTGGCCTTGCACGTGTTTTGCGGCGGCCGTGGCTTTCATATTTCACTTCTTTTATCTGCGCACACTCTTTTTGACCGGTGTGTTTGAGGAAACATTCTTGGCTTTCACGTCATTTCATTCCCCCTACAATTTTCATTTCTTTTCTAATCCGATGCTACGTACTTATTCTCCGCCTTACTTCTTCTCTCACTCGCAATTATTCTCCGCTACACCTTTCCAACTTCACGTCTTGTGTGCCTTTGCTTACAATTGTGTTACAATTTCCGAAACCCCCTTCATCAGTTCCCTTAAACGGCACTCACTTAATCGCATTCTCATTATTTGTGCCCAGTCTACTATTTCTCGCATGCTACCTTTCACTCCTTCATTTCGAGTGTCTCCTTAGGCTTCACGGTCTCCTCTTACAACAATCGTCTTCCCGTGCCTTTACCTCACCCTTAATCACCCGCGCCTATAACTCCGCGTTAATCGCTTCCCCATTTCCTCCCACTTCCTTCCCCTCGCGGATCGCTCCACCTCCTTCACCTCCTCCTCCTCCTCCTCCTCCTCCACCGTCTCTCGACTTCGTTTCCCTTCATCCGCTCTTCCTCCATGAAGCCTTCAGGCCCGAGCGCGAGCGGCGGCGGCGGCGGCGGCGGCGTCAGTCCGCCAACGCGCCTTCTCCGCCGCCCCCAGCGGTGCCGCCGCCGCCGCCGCCCCCGCCGCCGCCGTTGGCGCGTGCGTTCCCACGGCGCGGCGCCAGCAGGAGCATCGCGGCGCCCAACCAAAACAAACGCCTCCGCCTCCGCCGCCGCCGCCGCCGCCGCCGCTCCGCCCCGCGGACCAGCGAATGGAGCAGCGAAATTCGCGCTAAGCTCGTTGCTTTACACAGCATGATACAGCGACTCGACGGTCTTCCGCTCAGCTGTATTAGTGTATCTGCATGAGATCTCCGGCCGGCGGTTCCCAAACGTTTTCCGTCTCGATACACTGTAGCGACGCACTAGAGAGTTTTTGGGTAGCCTGGCGTAAAACGGTACGCAACCGCATCGCCAGGAGCATGTCAAATGTAGAAAGAGTTGTTGCACGTTGAAACGTGCAACTACGTTTAGAACGACGTCTAAGCGTAAGTGGTTTTGCTCTGTGGCCGCGAAGAGGGCTCCTAACGCCGAATACCACATCCTATTGATTCACATCACAAATTCTAGAGCTGTACGATAAAATTCATCTGCACATTAAACTAACTAGGCTCGTACGAACATATCGCACTTTGTAAATAATTGTTTTAAAAGTGGAAATAGCTTAATACGGGATCCCAGGTTCAGGCAAAAATCTAAACTAAAACGTTGTAAGCTTGTAATGGGTGGGGGCTATTAACAGGCCAAGTTAATTTTACATAGATTTCCAGTTTTCACTCGTTTATCACCACCCTCCTAAGAAGTTGCCAGAAGAGCTAAATCTTAACTCCTTTTTTCACCCCATTACTTTACGCATGTTTCTCTCCATGCTACCCGATATACTCCCCTCGCATTTTCTCCACATGTTCCTTTACAATTCCCATGTTTTATTGCGAGTTCACATGTTCATTACACGTGACTCCTCATGTACCTACGCACGTTCCCCATATGATCCCCTTTATGTTTCCTCACAGGTTGCCACTGTTTCCTCCAAATGCTCTGCCTTACATTCCACACATGTTCTCTCAGATGTAGGAGATGGTATGTATCGATCGCTGAGTTGATGTGCAGTAAACCGCGCATGTTCCATACCACACCTCTTTGATTATAACAAGCTTTAACTTATTTTCCATATTTGGGGCATTATGTTACTCTGTTGGACGTAATTTCATTCAAGATATAGTCCTATTAAATACCACTCGTACTTTGGAAATTCTGAGATAAGTCCCCTCCTCGCCTCGTGAATTGGGGATTTATCCATAATTTCCAAAGCACTCCTGGTATCACCTAGAAAAATTCAAAATTTTTAGTCATTGATAATACAAAATACTTTTATAAACTCTTCGGCGGTGCCTACCCTACAGGGCCTACCCTACCTGATGAAATGGGAATTTCTGGATAGCTAGAGTAACCAGGGGAGTGAGGAATGTAACAAATGCCCCAAAAATATTTCATTAAAAATTGACATGTCCAAAAACAGGTCATTTTAAACCATTGTTTTAAAAGTCAAAATAACTTCACACTGAAACCCAACACCCATACCTGGTAATCCGTGCTATAGGGTGAGGGAACCGTCAAAAATGTAACTTCGAAACTATCGCTTTGTGGATTATGATATAGAAAACAACTTGTGTTCATAGCAGAAGTTTCGCACAGAGCTTAAGCCTGTCCCTCAAAAAGAACCTAGAAATAGAGTTCTTGTGTGTCAAGAACTAGTTTTAAGGCTCTAAGACGCATGGTTTACAGTTATGTACGGTGGTAAAGTGTTCGCTTTAATAAGTTTTGAGAGTTGCATGTGTTCCTTATAATCCAAATATGCTACCATCTGCGAACTTTGCGTTCCCTGATCTTTGGTGCACCGTTGGGAAAATTCCTATCCATCAGTAATACATTTACGGGGTTTTGTATCCATGATTTCTTGCAAAAGGGAGTAATCCGATATATTCTCTAAGCTTATTGTACATTGAGAGGATTCTCATGTAATTATCATATTAAATAATTATAATAATTTTTATACATACACACAGATTAGTGCCAAAAGCATAACGTTTCAACACCTATCTTCTTTTTATCCGGAGAACTCTAAAGCTGAGATCAAAGTGGACCTGAATTCGACTGAAATGACGTTCGAGCAAACACAGCGCTTTATGACCGAATATTTTTAATTCTCACTACATATGAGCATATAGATATGATACTATATATGATATTCCCGATGAGCAGTGGCACACCCATGGAGGGTTTTATGGAAGCCCCAAGAATCTGTGTCGTGACAAAAGTCATTCAATGCCCGAATTGAATACATTATAAATAACTATAAATAAACAAAAAAATCTAATTGAGCATGAATGACTTTTTTAATACGGAAACATCAAGTCGTCTGTACGCTATTCCTACAGCACACACATAAGAATACTCTTGGTTCCGCTACTGACAAATAGGCAATGAGGATCTTAATTCCCTTTTCCTGAATCCTGAAGGTTTTCAACAATATATGAAACCTATCTCGTAACAATATGAGAAGCAGTTTGAATATTTTCGTTTCCATCACATATCACAGAAACGTCATAATACGTGGGATAATAATTAGAAGACGAATATCTGGTGCAGTGGAATAGAGTGCCATTCAGCATACCTGTGCCATTCAGTGGGGACAGTCATTGTCCCCGCTCATACTCCTCTTCGACCGAACAGGGATCCACCCTGACTGTACCCAACACTAACCAAAATTTACATTGATATCGGTCAACTTAATTTTGGTTTTGTTTTTTCTCGCGGAACTCTTTATGCTCCAAATATTCGTTATTCGTGGAGTAGCGACCAACTGCTCGCCGAATCCCGAATAGTGTGCGAATACCGAATAGTGAATTGCTTGCTCTTTGTCGAGTGACAAACGTTCGGTGCTTGCCCTATCCACCGCGTGTCGGTCTTTAGAACACATTAAAGGGAGAGAATATTCGTTGAACACACCAGCTGTTCGGGATTGGGAGAGCAGTAGCTCGGTTCCCGGCGAATGTCGAATGTGTGGAGCCGCCTAAAGGACACATCAAAGGGAGCGAACATTCGCCTAACACACCAGCTGTTCGGGATTGGGAGAGCAGTAGCTCGGTTCTCTGCGAATGCCGAATGTGTGGAGACGCCTATAGGACACATCAAAGGGAAGCGAACAGTCGCCGAACACACCAGCTGTTCGGGATTGGGAGAGCAGTAGCTCGGTTCTCTGCGAATGCCGAATGTGTGGAGCCGCCTGTAGGACACATCAAAGGGAGCGAACTTTCGCCTAACACACCAGCTGTTCGGGATTGGGAGAGCAGTAGCTCGGTTCTCTGCGAATGCCGAATGTGTGGAGCCGCCTATAGAACACATCAAAGGGAGCGAACATTCGCCGAACACACCAGCTGTTTGGGATTGGGAGAGCAGTAGCTCGGTGCTCGGCGAATGCCAAATGTGAGGAGCCGCGTTTAGGACTACGTGAAACATAGTTTGGGAAGCGGGGTCTCAAACCGTACAGTTTTGCCCAGCGTATTGTTAAACGATTTGACGTACGATAGAGACAACCACGTGGGCTGTACTACGTAGAGTTTTCTACGTTTTCGTTCTAACACTACGATAATGGAAGCAGTTCGCAACAAAGACGGCAAGAATGTTTGGTAACACTGAATTACCATTATTCCACAACCTCATGATCAGTATTTGTTCAACCATAGCTGTTCCCTGCAAGATGATGTAGCTTCATCATAGGAATATTAAGTTAGCATCACACTCTTCGTCCATTAGTTGGGAACAAATTCCATTTATGGTTCACACATGAGGTGTACAGTACAGGAACTCGATAATTTCCGTTGATCAGAATTAGACTATCTGTACGACATCTCAGACAAATATTTGAAAGCATTGCAACTGTTTGACGCTATTTGCTTTGAAAAATGCTATACCGGACGGTTCATGCGTCTGTAAGGAGGTTTGTCAGAAATTGCTTTACAATAATAAAGGTCTTCATGTAAAAAGAGAAAAATAAAAATCATACCAAGGTAACTAGTTATTAACCTGTTTACTTTGAGATAGGGCAAATAACAGATACAATTGATGCTTGTAAATCAGTTGTAGTTACAATGTTTGTAAAGCTTTGTTTATCGAACCTACTCTCATTTATGTTTTCGGCTCTTTATCGGTCAATACGTTTCGACATACCACCATTTAAAAAAATGATGTATAAGAAATAATGTTTCTTTGAATAACCTATATATTGATTGAACTAATTAGTTTTCATAACACTGTCCTGTTAATATAACTGCATAACGCAATCCAACAGTGGAATGAAAAAGTAATCTTAACGGACGCCGGCCTTACAGAATTAACAGACGCAGACTGTTAATGAACCACGTGATCTTCAAACTACTTTTTAAACTTCGAAACCAAGTAACCAACAACATAACACACACATACAACAAAATTACATCTACAAAAGTACCTTTTAACAATTCAGTTAAAGTATTCTTATTTTTTAACTTATAATTCCTCATTGTAATAAATACACATTAATATTAGACAAACAATTATTATTGCTGATTTCTAGTCCTTCATAAGAGGACGAAGGTTCCGACATCATCATACTTGAATCAGTTGATGTTGATACAATCTCGCGAGTACTGAGTAATTATTTCCAATTTTAATTATTTTCGATACCGATTGTATTTTCAATATATTTTTCTTCTACTGACGAGGACTCCCAACCTCCATGTTCTTTCAGCGACAGCATATCGCCACCGTCTTCGGCTAGCATTTTGGTCGATGATCGTCGAAAACAATGCCCTTATAGAGCTCATGAGGGTCTCATTTCAAAAATATTTTGGAGTATCTCCTCTTGTGTGTAAACTTACAACTTGTTTAGTGAATTTTCCACCATTTCAATAATCTACGTGAGAGCGTTTAGTTTCCAGGTCAGGTGTACGTAGGTCTGCATACTTTTTGTACAAACCATACGCATTGAATGGAAACTATGTTTGGGAATTTACAAATATTCGATTTTTTGGTACATTTCAGTGTAACTTGCCTTGCTCCTAGTTTCTATATCATCAATAGTCAATGACAAGTTCGCTTCGTCGGCATGCCCCAAAAATACCAAAAATTACTAGACATTTTTAAGTAGCCCAAAATAATCATTTGCTTCCAGTAAAAATTTTCTAATATGTTATTTCTATAAAATCGTAGTCTTTTTGGGAATATAACCTTATTTTCGTTAGTCTCTAAAGTGAATTTAGATGTTACTAACTAAATAAAGTTTAACTGAAACACAAAAATGGAAAATGCGGAACCTCAATATGTCAATATATTCGTTAACTAGTAACATAATTTCAACAACAATTTTGTCCACAACGATGTGGGAAAGTACGTCTCAGATCTTTCTTTGGCATTCGCCAAAGTCGTTTAATTCACTTTGTCATCGTTCTTACATTGACGCCAATGTTGAAAATTTTGGTATTAAGTCTCTTACCTTATCTTGGCTTTCAATGGTAACAAGTCAAAATTTAATGATTCTTCTGTTTCCTATGTGGGACAGACAAAACGTTCTATCAAGCAAATAATAATAGACCATGTTAATGACATTAAAAAGACTGACACAAAATGGAACTCAATTTCTCAACATCGCCTTGATTTTGCTCATTCCTTTAATTTTGACTACCCTGCCATTTCGGTAATGACCCCAGAAAATATTCTAGATTAATCTCTGAAACACTGCGTAGAAAAGACACAAGGCAAATAATTCCATGTTACAATCAAATCTTTGCAATAACATTTCTGACAATGTTCTTTCTAAAAGAAAAATATAATAAAAATTTACATACTGGTGTTTTATGATAAGTTCTGTTTGCCATTTAATTTTTACAAGGGTGTTTATGTTTAGATTTATTTATTTTCCTTTCCACCACTCTTTACATTTTTACTCGCTTTCATTGTTGTTCATTCAAAATAACGTATTTTTTTATGTTAGTGTGCTTCATCCCTGCCCATACTTCTCTCTCTCCCTCTCCCCCCTCTCTCCCACTCTCTCCTTCCCTCTCCCTCTCGTTACCTCTCCCTCCCTCTCCGTCCCTCGCCCTCCCTCTCCCTCCCTCTCCCTCCCTCTCCCTCCCTCTCCCGCCATACAGTGAGGATTTATGTTTTTACAATGAGAATTTTTCCCGTATTGGAGATTTTTTAAACAATGTTATGAAGTTTTGAAATTATATGTGTGCACAACTGAACATGTTTTGGTAAATTTTTTCTTGTCAATTTTATATTTTGTACTTACTACTTTCATATTTTTTCACTTATACTTGATTTCTAATACACATTATATTATGTAGTGTTGTGATATATTGTTATTGTGTTGTCTATAGCCTGTAAAAAACTTAACAGGTATTTTTCCAAAATTCTGTTTCCCTGCCCGGCAGTGTCCAATGCATACGAAGTCTGAACAGCTATTAACCATTTACTTAGTCTGAACAACTTTTAAATTATAAACCAATTATTAGCAAAAATTCGTACTGAAATTAATAAATGAGCTATAAGTAATTTGGTATCTAGTTGAAACCGTGTAACTAATCCAGGAGGAGGTTTTAAAAAGGAAAGTTAATAATATATTATAAAAGACCAAAATCAGGACAGTAATCAAGACAATTGTTTTTTTTTAATTCGAATAATTTCAATATAAGACGCCAACTAAATAAATGGTGAACAAGAGGTAAACAATTATGATGATTCCACCTGTCGGCGTTAAGAGAACCCTCACAATATGTATGTGTTTAAAGTGAATTTATTGGATATTAAATGTTTGATTTATTTACCTCCAAAAACAATAAAGAAGGTTTGAGGCGTTTGGGCGAGAAGTATAATCTCATTTACTATTAACAGTATTAACAGTTCAATGATGAATAAAGGTATAAACAAAGCTTGAATAGCAATATTTGAAAACTAGAAAATTTTCACTACAATAAAAACAGTCTTTTGTTTGATAAACAGAGCACAGATTTGATTTTATATACGAAAATAACGGTATTGTCAATCTATTGTGCTATTAATCTTCTTTCTTGTGGTTCTAAAATAACTAAAATAACACAATCTCAAAAGCCGATGGTGAAAATTCTACCTAGAACTAAAATTAATTTATTAAATTCCCATTAGTATACACACTAAAAAAATGACGTAACAGCAGATGCTATTTGCAACAAGTACGACGTAATGACGGTTTAACTATATCTTTTAGTGCTGCAAATTTTGTCCAGTACTCTCGTAGAAAAGTATTAGAAGGAATGGAAAAGAGAAATGAATATCTATTGTAAGAAATTTACTTTTCCGGTAAAGACTGGAAGAGAAAGAGCTCTTAGGACGTTCGTGTTTGATATAATTTGTTTTCCAATACGATGACGGCAAAGAGACCCGAATGAGAAATGTTTCTGTACAGGGGAATAAAGAGACCAAGTCTAGCAATAGTGTCACTGGACAACATATCGAAATTTTGTTCATTTTATATTCAAAGTGGAATAAGAAATTAGAAATTCGCTTTAAAATATGGTGTCCAGTTTACATAGATATGCACGATCACGAAGACTTGAAAGCATACACAACAGCGTAATGCTGAATTAAAACAGTTATAATTTACGTTACTTAAGGCGATTATCCCTTAAAAAGAACCTCAACCATATCACAATTTCAAAGTAAGTTTAATTTCTAAATTACAATTATTCGTTGTGATTGCTTATTTTTCTGAACAATAACAATGTCGCTACCCACAATAGCAGTGCCTTCGAAAGGGCTGGGGTGACTATTTTGTTGGTCTTGTTGGTGGATGTACAAAGTGCCTACGTAGGCCTAAACAAACAAGGTTAACCCTACGGCCCATAAATTCATGAGGGTCTGTTTGCCACAGACGTTCGTTGCGAAAACATGGCAACACTGCATCAAATCTTTACTCTAAGAGTTAGCATGATATCTTATATTTTGGAAATGTATTTGTAAATTAGAATGTATCGTAAATAAAGAAAAAATATTACGTAATAATCTTCTAAATCGGTTAAATAACATCTGTATCTGATATTCCACTAAAAGATAATGGTAATTTTGGATCTGGTATATTGTTGTTTTGGTAAGGCAATAAAAGCTCTCACAGTTTATATTTTTAGTAGTAATAATTTTTGAAACCTTACTTCATGTCAGAACATTTATTCACGTTCCTGTTCTAGAAAAATAAACAATAAATCGGGACTTTTCCTTTTACTGCTTTAAAATAATATAGTAACCAATGTGAAAGATGAAGTACGTTTAACTACTTTTTAAACGTAATAACATTCAGGAAATAAAAATAATCCTAAAGAGTTCAAATATATAGCATTCTCAGACTCCGAGTTTTCATTTCGGGTACATTTGAAGTAATTATTTGAGTTTGTGGTAACAGTAAAATATGACGGTGTTATAGTTAAGCGCCACTGATTATCAGTTTGATATAATGTTAAACTAAATTTTGTTCACATTTTATAAAAATTACATTTAAAAACATTTTATTAGTAAATTAATTTCCCTAATTTAATACTAGAAGGAAATATTCGTTGTTCAATTGTAATTTCGTGGAAGCATTTTCGTATACCAAGTTACAAGACATAAATATAATTGCATACGTTAAAAATAAAATAATTTAAGACCTAAATACATTATTGTTGTGTGTATGTTACAGCTTATATTCGAAATTTGGATAAAGTTTGAAGAATTCTGTTAATATGCACATTAACCAGTGTGAACAAAGTTGCTTGAATGGCGATGCACTGATGATCATCAAGTGGCGGCTTAAATCAAGATACTGTCCGAGTTGGGAGTCCTCTTGTTGCTCGAAAGAAGTATTTTTACATCGAAATGTAAATTATGCTTTGCTTGAAAATGCTTGTAATAGGAAATTACGCTTTCCACACACTCACGCTTCCGTTATGAACCGCTAAGGTCGAAGGCCGAAGCCTTGTCACTTGAAAGTAAGTAGCGAAGCTTCAGCTCAGGTATAAAGCGAGCTTAATTTAGATGGTGTCGTGTTAATAGAAAATTACAACTGACGTAGTGGAACTTGAAAATACACACCTTGTTTCTCAACATCCTTCGAAACTTCTTATCAGCAGTTTGATTCCGGTTTATCGCATTTTATCTGCTGTTCCTCGTCACCGTAAACTTCATCTACCCTCAGCTCGTGTTGTTAACTACTACTAACCCCTACTCGTCAGCTTGTGTTGGTTAAGGTCAACTTCCCCGGCTTAAGTCCGAATGTATGTTTCGCGCAGAAACAATTATAATTATCCTCTCATTTTGGATGATATGAACACTGACCTGCCAATTCGGGAAATTCCAAAATTATTTGGATAAAAAACAAAACAAATTACAACGGAATTCGCCATTCTGATAGTTTACCTCAGACTCCAATACTGTTAAGCACCAGCGTGCGTCCTACAGAACGATAGCAAAGACCCCACCAGATTCAGCCCAGGGACTCGTTACCGCCTTCATCGCCCTCAGTCTCCCACGATCACTCCCGTCTTCCCTGCTGCCACCGTACCCCCGCCACCTCCGTCTCACTGCCTCCGTCGCCATCTCCTGCCAGGGCCACCCCCGTCGAAATCGCTGCATCCGACGCCTCCGACCTTTCCCGAACAACCCGCGACTCCTCTGTCCCCGCTTTTCTCGCTTCCTAGCCGCCTCGCTCCCGCCCCGCTTCCGCCGCCACCTCCGTCCAGCGCCGTCCCCGCCACCCTTCGCAGTCTCCGACGGCCTCGCCCTCCCCCGCCACCCCCTCTACCACCTACCGCGCCCCCGCCTCCGTCGTCCTCTGCCGCCAGCGCCATCCCCGCCACCCCCGTCGCCTTCCCCGCTACTCCGTACCACCGTTGCCACTGCATCTCCGCCACCCGCATAACCTCCAATGTTCTCGCGCGTCATCCCCGCCTCACTCCCCGCCTCCCCCGCCATCCCCTCTACCACCTACCGCGCCCCCGCCTCCGTCGTCCTCTGCCGCCAGCGCCATCCCCGCCACCCCCGTCGCCTTCCCCGCTACTCCGTACCACCGTTGCCACTGCATTTCCGCCACCCTCATAACCTCCGATGTTCTCGCGCGTCATCCCCGCTTCCGCCGCCATCTCCGCCACCCTGCCTTCGACGGCCCCGCTCTTCCCCGCCGTCCCTGACACAACATCTGCCTCCGGCGTCGGGCGCATTCATTGCGGGAGGCGGCCGCGCAGAGTAGTGCGTTTCGAGAGAAGTGGGCATCAATTGATCTTGAAGAGGCCTTTTATCTTCTTGTTCTTCGAATTTTTCGCAGTTTCCTCGGCGCGCCTCGGAAAAAGCGGAAAGTTCTTTGGCCGGCCGCCACCCGCCTCTCGTCTCCGCCGGCGAGTTCCGATTTCCTTTGATCGCAGACAGAGAAAGAACTCTACTTACGAAATGCGCATGCGCCTGGTTTGGAGATGGCGGGGGAGCGAATCGAAAATGTTAGATGTTCGATATAACGCTGTAGTAGACCCACAATAAATAATTCCACACAAAAATGCATTTGGTGCTGGACGCAAACGTACTGCGTTCTATTTTAGCTTATCTAAGCTGTTTCCCCGAGAATTCCCCGTCGCCCTTCCTTTCATCTCGAAAGTCAAGGCAGTTCTACGTGTTATGGAGATGGCCCGCAACATTCCTAGCAGGGCGATATCTTTGACTGCCATGCGGCTTTTACTCGTATGGATGTCCGCCCCATTCTAAACTGAAATATGTTCTACTACTGTAATAATCTTTATATTGGAAGAAATTCCATCTGGCAGATACGGCGTTTTTGCTTGCTGTTTCTAAGTTTTGGAGATTCTTTAATAAGAATAGAAATAATGGTTGTTTTCATTATTTGATGACAGATCTGATAATTAATAACAATTTCCTGCGTCCCCGTGAATCGAAAGTCAAGTTTCAGCAAGTAGAGCAAGAGAGACACTTGATTATTAATTAAAGATAGGGAAGTATCAACCACAAAGTACACTTTGGGGTTGATACCTCCTCTGTCCTTCATTAATAATCATTATGGATTTCCACAATATCTCTGCTGCCATAACAGAAGATAGACACTTGTTTCTTTATTTTTGTCTTCAGGTGTAATATAGGTTTAGGGTTTGCTACCACGAGAAACAAAAAAATTCAAATCCGATCGGGTGGTTATTAAAACTGAAGTACAAATACAACATGAAAAGAGGGAAATCGAAAGAAGAACTACAAAACACCCTCTAAACATTATTCACCCATCACAAATTTCGCAATGATCGACCACGATCTCAGCTCTGGCCACACCGTTCAGGCTCTAACAACTATGCGACGGCTCACACCGTGATAATGATATTTGTACAAATTACACGTATGGGGTACAGAGAATCCGCAAGTCATTATTGAGCACGTCCGTGATTCCCTCAAAGAGAATGTTTTGAGGCCATATTACAGATGGATGTACGTAGACGAATGATCCATCAAGAATCGTCCATAGACGATTTTTCTTTGATGGGGGTACCGCCGTGACTACATTATCCCATCTGAAGCAGGGTCATATCCCGTAATTGGGTAACGATTAGTGGCCTGCAGCAGCAAAATGCTGCTAAAGAAATACACAAAATGGTCTTCCAAAAAGTAGCACAAGTTACTCTAGGTATAAAAACGTACAAAACTAGTGATACTCAAATGGTACATAATTTTTAGCATTATTTGTAACTGCTACTCAATGTTATGCCTATACATGAACCAGCAAAATTGTGTCCTCTCAACATTTTTTATCTAAACTGGAATTCAATCTCGTCCTTAATGTCAAAACGCCAGACATGATATCACCAGCTTCACAGCCAAACCCTACATTTCCGACTTTTTGGATTTGTATTTTTCAAAAAGTCCGAGATTATCATTTCATTAAGGAACCAATTTCTATCATCACTTTTTCAATGTTAATTTTTCTTTACAGTTTGGAAAAATACAAAGTTTAGATCAAAACGGGATCTGTGCCATTTTCATCGCCAATGCTCTATCAGAAGAATATTTTTAAATTTAAGCAATTTTTTAGAATCCAGTTGTTAAAAATTGCCTATATTTCACAAAAATTACACAAAAAGTACACATATTTTAAAACTTCATTACGCAGAAACTATACATATTTACAAAACTTATTATACTTAAAAATTGTGTATCATCTTATTTAAAAATATATTGGTAGTACAGATTTTATTAAAAAAACTAGTGGTGCTACGACACTATATTCTTAGTCGCATTTTTTTTAAATTTGCTATTTTATAAAATTTAAAAAGTTCAACGAGAGACCCGTTGCATTCTTTTAAGCCATTTTTCTATTCGTGGAAAAAGTTTGGAGTGGAAGAAAAAATTTGGAGCGATTCTTGACAAAATGTTTTTTTATGAATTTCAATAAATTCAATCTCAGATTAGGCGGAAATTATTTGCTTTTTCAAAAAACTGTACATTATATTTTTAAAGAGCTGATTTTTGGGACAAAAATCTCCATCTTCAATTTTGTAGTTTTGAAATGTTAAATTTTTGCAATTATTGCAAATACAGAGTTCACCGAAAATGCGAGTAGTATCCTTTTTACCGTCCCTTGTTATACGCGAAGAGAAAATTTAAAGAAAGAATTTGGTGCCCCTTAGAGAAAAAGTGTTTAAAATACTAAAAATTGCGTATATTTCGCGACAAATTACGCGAAAACTATTCATATTTTCAAAAAATTGTACACAACCTAATTTCAAGATATGACTTTACGTACCAAATGCTATGTAGGAAAGAAATCGCTATCTTCAGTATTGTAGTTGTCAGACGATGCTCCAAATAAATTGCACTTTTGCAATTTCCGAAAAATCTGGGATTTGAACAAACACGACACCTGTACCATTCTCTTAAACGTCACTTATACTATCCGAGGACAAAGTTAAATAAAAAATGGGTGCAAATATTTTACCAAATTTTGAAAGTGTTTTTGAGGATCCTTATAAAGTACTCTTAAATATGAAAATAGACAGTAGAAAATCCCAACTCCTCGAGTTCCTTCACATTGATCAGGGAATATTAACTTTGTAGAAAGTCAACTGAACGGTTTAGGTGCTAGCGTTGGTGACAGATAGACAAGCCTTTTGCCAACAATACATTTTTCGGAATGAAGAACCCACAAAACGTGGATTCTGGCTACAATACGCGCTATAGGAAGGAATTTACTGTATTTAGAAACACGATTTATCCACGTTTTCACTACGAAGGCTAGTCAATCCACATAGTTTTTCTGTGGAAAATTCGCTTTTTTCCGCCACGCGATTATATAACTTTCTTTTCTTGGTGCCGTGTTTGCTGCAAGATTTTTTATATATTTTATTAATATCAAGTCCAACTTACGTCAAAGACATTCGTTTGACAAAGACAATGATTTAGGAGACGTGTCACTTTTGTTGGGCAGGGATGATTTCTGAGAGACTGTTTCGATGCGTTCTTCATATTTAGTTCTCCAGCTAGACCGCAGGCGCGGCGCGGTCGGGAGCGGCGGCGGCGGCGGCGGCGGCGGCGGCGGTGGCGGTGGGGGCGGCGGCGCGAGGGCAATGATTGCGGCGGAGGAGCAGGCGGCGGCTGTAATGGCAGCGCCGGAAAAAACCTCTCAGAAGCTCCAGCTGTGGGGCTCCATCACTGCGCCGTGGGGCGACGGCCGCAGCGCGCCCCCGCCCCGCCCCGCCCCGCCCCGCCCCCTCCGCGCCCCGCGGCGCGTCCTTCAAGCGCCGACCCACAGCGCATCCCGCCGGTTAAGCAGCCACCAGCCCCAACCCCACCCCCGTTCGTCGCTCTTCCCTCACGGCTCACACTCGACATAAGCACATTGATTGTTATTGTTCGTCACCATCTGATGCTGAGTGTGGGAGTAGTCAGTGTTGCCGGGCGGGTCATCTACGGTGGTCATTAGTCCTGTGCATAGCCGGGTGAAGGCGAGTTCCTCCACTGTTAGCACGTGAGACTTCGGCTTGAGGACTCTCCCCAGGTTTCCCCCTCCATGCACTGGTGGATCCAGGTGGCGTCATGGCCCCAACCCGAAAGTCTTAGAGATATTGTATTTGCAGTGTAGTCATCATATGTCCCGTAAAAGGCACTTAGGTTTGGCACGTATACATCCTGGGGTTCCTAGTCGGTCACCCAACCAGGAACCTACGTTGTCTCGAATTAGCTTAACCTCCGTGGCTTCACGTAGTTAACAAATTGGTATAGCGACGCCGGTCTCGCGGCCTTTCAGTCGAACCATTACAGCATTCGCCTGGCTGACCGAGGGATGACGACGAAAACTCCGGTCACGATGGTCGGCACGGGGATTGATTCCGGGCCTCCCGAATGCGAATTCAGCGGGCTACGCCCACGCGTCACCACTCGCTCGTTAGAGACACCTACCCGAGATAAGCTCTAAGCTCCCGACAAGTCCGCCGACCTGCACGGTAGTGTACAGCATGTAAATGTGTGCGAGAGTAAGTGGAGAGGAGGGGAGAAAAATGAGGCACGAAATATCGCGCGAGGTCCGGGGCGCGTTTGTTAAGGTACTGTTCCGGTATTTGCACAAGTACCCGAAGAAACTACGGAAAACTACTGATCAAAGCAGCCATTCGTTAAAACTCTCGTCCACAGACGCTGAATTCCACAGGTAGTGTAGGAAATCCGTCATCGTCGGAACTCTGGACAGGGGCGCTGCAGCAGCAACTCATGTCGTCACGGGGGCATCTGAATCGGTGCCAGTTAATAGCGCAGTCGTCTTGGGCTAGCATTGCCTACGTATGTGTTACACCAAGACTGGGGGTTCGTACCCTTCGGAGGGCAGTGTTGTGTGTTTGGGCATTATAGTATCATCCTTCTAACCAATTTTCTTCCCGCTCAAGACGGTTTTCTTCCCCAAAAAAAACTCCTCAGCCAGATGGGCCAAGATGGGCCAATGAAGTGCCCTGTAAGTTCTATCTACTTGTGACTGACGGAGACAGACTTGCAGGCACTTCTGGCAACAAAGCAGAGAGCGGGTTCCATCCACTATTGCTGCATGACAAACGAGTACTTTGAGAAGGGAACGGGTCAGTTTCCCTTGGAAATCGCAGTGTGGGAGATTGGATGTGCGCGGAAAGGGTGGGAGGTGCTGAGAGGGCCGTCAGTCTAAAATTTCAAAGTTATTTTCACAACATTCCCTCGTTAACACAGTCGTTTTTAATTAACAAATAGTCGTGAAAATCAGTATTTTTTTACTAAATACCACTCCATATTCGTTAATATAAATTTAAGGGTCAAAGAAAAACGGAGGTTTTTTTGTTCATCGTCTTCAAACATTAAAAATTAAACAAAATTTAAAAGAAATATTTATATTTATTTATTAGATCAAACAATTTTTAAGATAAATTGTCCCGAAAATATTTTTATCTGAATTTGGAATATATTTTTTAAAGAATTGTTATATTCAGGAAATATTTTTTCTGAACTGAAAATAAGTTTGTGTCAATAACTTCTAAGCATAGAGCCAGAAGCGTTGTACACAAAACAAAGATGTGTTTGATGTGTAGGCGGGATGGGGTGCATGGTTAACAGGGTTAGTGTGCGCAGTCTTATGGAAATCTGTGATTTTACAAAAAGAGCTGATTTGGCGCTAAAATTTTGAACTGCAACCTTCCATTTTGAGTCTCGGCTGCCCAATGAAGTATTTGTCTCAAATTTGGGAGCAACCACTCCAATTGTTCAAAAGTTTTGGAAGCACCTACTAACACACACATGTATATATATTGACTTTTATACAAATGGATAACATTATAACAGACGTCTATTGCTTTCAAACTTCTAGGCCTCCGGGAAGATCCAAATGGACTACACTTGCAATGTAGCTTGCCTTCGCCTCGGTCATCTAGATTGCCCCCCGCCTGCAGCTCCGCAGCCAACGGGCAGTCGGCGCTGCGCGTCCTCGATCCTCGGCGACCGGGGCGCCCTCGATGGAAGCGCAGAGCGTCCTCGATGTTCCCGATCCGCCCGCACCGCTTACCGTCCTCAGTCGGTCCGCGACCCAGCGACCGGCGCGGCGACGGCCGCTACAGTCCTCGATGAGGACGGAGACGACGAGGACGGCGAGGACGGGGGCGTCGGCCGCCTCGCAGCGACTTGAAGCCGTGTTTGCTTTGTTTCCCGAAACTTCGCCGTCGGCCGCTCGCAGCGTCGGCCCCCCTCCACCCGTCCTCACCCACCCCTGCTGACGGTCCCGTCCTCACCCCTCCCGCCCCCCTCCGGCCCGCCGTCGCCGCTCTTTCCTGGCCGAACTTACATTTCAGCGCTAATATCGGCTCCGTGTAATCCATTTGCGAACCCATTTAAAAGTAATAGGGCTGTAGTAACTTCCGTACTTACTCATTTAAAAGATGACAATGAAGCGGCCTGAAAGGGCCGTGCCCGCCGGGCCCGGCCACAGGCGCCGACGTTGGGCCGTCGGGCGACGCCGCCACCCTCCCTTTCCCGTGCGGCCGCGCCGCGGGCGGACTTCTGCGAGGCGCTTCCACGCTCATTCATATGAGGAGAGTAAAATCCACCGATAACCGTTTTTTTATTCTTATATTTTATTTTACATTAACAGACAATACAACGTTCAGTCCCGTCAATGTTCAGTCAGATTGAGAGAGTACATTTTTTTATCAGAGAAGTATGAAGGGGGTAACTTCTTGTAACCTCCCTGATAGTGATTTTATTAGGTGATGCCTTCAAACAATATTATTGCAAGGAAAATTCTTGAAACATTAGAGGATGATGACAGGGTTTAGAAAAGAAAACGATGGATTATGCTGGTAAATGCAAGAAATGTTATTATCTAATATCGGAGAGATACCTATAGCGATAACTGAGTTAATCCCCGTTTATATTTTATCCTTTTTTCCATTATTTTATAAATTTTTACAACTTTCATGTATTGTGTCAAGTTGTTCCTTGGTTAGTTGCCTGGATTACTTTATTGGAAAATAGTTTTTTTACGCACCAAGGTCGATAAAAGGGTTCTAATGAATGAGCGGCGTCAACCCAGATCGTTAAAAACAGTTACGCCTGTGGTGCATAAAATATTTTATTTTTTTATTAATTTCAATGATTCATATTTACTTATTTAGTAATTAACATGACTTTGTATTTTCATATTTCCCTCCCATAATTCACTTTAATAATACCCCCACCCCCATATCAGAACATGTAGCATCATACAACTGTTTTCATATTTCCCTCGTAACCACGATCCTTTCGATGCAGGTAGGTTATGCAGTGCATATAGAGCATATAGAGCTCCGCATTGTAAGTAATAACTAGCAATAACGTATCAGTGACAAATAAACTTAATAATACTTTTTTCCTGGTGAAGTTCTGGCTCCAGGTATGTCATCTGGAACGACCAACCTACCTGACAAGTCTGCCGACATTCTCAGTCCATTTGTTTACTCCCACTCCTTTCCTTTCTGTTACAAGGTTCTTTGCCTTATAATTTCTTTTCGTATCCATTTCTGTTTTCTCAGCAATCTTTGACAGAGACCCCATTTCTCCAGCGACTAGAAATTGTTTGATTCTTGCAAAATCTACACATGTATCTACGCTGTAGGCATAGGTATAGGTATGATTGAGCATTCATGCATTTGTTTATTTTCTCAGATTATTTTCGACTTGGCTAAACATTGTTCACTCTATTCAAAGAAAGTCTAATCTTGTTTGTACGTCTGACAAACTGATGACTCGACGTAAAATTGAGCGGACATTACATACACATTTTCCCTGTCTATTTTCCCGCGTGCAAGTAGGAACACGTAGGGAGGTCCTTTCATCTCTGCTACTTGGACATGGGGGGGGGCCCTTCCCCGGGCCTTGCGACTGTGGACTGCGTCGCCAATATGAATTCAAGGGACACGGGGAGCGTCGCGGTACAGAAAACCGACCGACCGCATTCAATCTCACCTCCGCTCCCACCATCGCTCCAGTCACCACTAGGTCTTAAGCGAAATTCAAGGGACACGGGGAGAGTCGCGGTACAGAAAACCGACCGACCGCTTTCAATCTCCCCTCCGCTCCCACCATCGCTCCAGTCACCACTAGGTCTTAAGCGAAATTCAACGGACACGGGGAGCGTCGCGGTACAGAAAACCGACCGACCGCTTTCAATCTACCCTCCGCTCCCACCATCGCTCCAGTCACCACTAGGTCTTAAGCGAAATTCAAGGGACACGGGGAGAGTCGCGGTACAGAAAAGCGACCGACCGCTTTCAATCTCACCTCCGCTCCCACCATCGCTCATGTCACCACTAGGTCTTAAGCGAAATTCAACGGACACGGGGAGCGTCGCGGTACAGAAAACCAACCGACCGCTTTCAATCTACCCTCCGCTCCCACCATCGCTCCAGTCACCACTAGGTCTTAAGCGAAATTCAAGGGACACGGGGAGAGTCGCGGTACAGAAAACCGACCGACCGCTTTCAATCTCCCCTCCGCTCCCACCATCGCTCCAGTCACCACTAGGTCTTAAGCGAAATTCAACGGACACGGGGAGCGTCGCGGTACAGAAAACCGACCGACCGCTTTCAATCTACCCTCCGCTCCCACTATCGCTCCAGTCACCACTAGGTCTTAAGCGAAATTCAAGGGACACGGGGAGAGTCGCGGTACAGAAAACCGACCGACCGCTTTCAATCTCCCCTCCGCTCCCACCATCGCTCCAGTCACCACTAGGTCTTAAGCGAAATTCAAGGGACACGGGGAGAGTCGCGGTACAGAAAACCGACCGACCGCTTTCAATCTACCCTCCGCTCCCACTATCGCTCCAGTCACCACTAGGTCTTAAGCGAAATTCAAGGGACACGGGGAGAGTCGCGGTACAGAAAACCGACCGACCGCTTTCAATATACCCTCCGCTCCCACCATCGCTCCAGTCACCACTAGGTCTTAAGCGAAATTCAACGGACACGGGGAGAGTCGCGGTACAGAAAACCGACCGACCGCTTTCAATCTACCCTCCACTCCCACCATCGCGCCAGTCACCACTAGGTCTTAAGCGAAATTCAAGGGACACGGGGAGCGTCGCGGTACAGAAAACCGACCGACCGCTTTCAATCTACCCTCCGCTCCCACTATCGCTCCAGTCACCACTAGGTCTTAAGCGAAATTCAAGGGACACGGGGAGAGTCGCGGTACAGAAAACCGACCGACCGCTTTCAATATACCCTCCGCTCCCACCATCGCTCCAGTCACCACTAGGTCTTAAGCGAAATTCAACGGACACGGGGAGAGTCGCGGTACAGAAAACCGACCGACCGCTTTCAATCTACCCTCCACTCCCACCATCGCGCCAGTCACCACTAGGTCTTAAGCGAAATTCAAGGGACACGGGGAGAGTCGCGGTACAGAAAACCGACCGGCCGCTTTCAATCTCCCCTCCGCTCCCACTATCGCTCCAGTCACCACTAGGTCTTAAGCGAAATTCAACGGACACGGCGAGCGTCGCGGTACAGAAAACCGACCGACCGCTTTCAATCTCCCATCCGCTCCCACTATCGCTCCAGTCACCACTAGGTCTTAAGCGAAATTCAAGGGACACGGGGAGAATCGCGGTACATAAAACCGACCGACCGCTTTCAATCTCCACTCCGCTCCCACCATCGCTCCAGTCACCACTAGGTCTTAAGCGAAATTCAAGGGACACGGGGAGAGTCGCGGTACAGAAAACCGACCGACCGCTTTCAATCTACCCTCCGCTCCCACCATCGCTCCAGTCACCACTAGGTCTTAAGCGAAATTCAACGGACACGGGGAGAGTCGCGGTACAGAAAACCGACCGACCGCTTTCAATCTCCCCTCCGCTCCCACCATCGCTCCAGTCAGCACTAGGTCTTAAGCGAAATTCAACGGACACGGGGAGCGTCGCGGTACAGAAAACCGACCGACCGCTTTCAATCTCCCCTCCGCTCCCACCATCGCTCCAGTTACCACTAGGTCTTAAGCGAAATTCAAGGGACACGGGGAGAGTCGCGGTACAGAAAACCGACCGACCGCTTTCAATCTACCCTCCGCTCCCACCATCGCTCCAGTCACCACTAGGTCTTAAGCGAAATTAAAGGGACACGGGGAGAGTCGCGGTACAGAAAACCGACCGGCCGCTTTCAATCTCCCCTCCGCTCCCACTATCGCTCCAGTCACCACTAGGTCTTAAGCGAAATTCAGCGGACACGGGGAGAGTCGCGGTACAGAGAACCGACCGACCGCTTTCAATCTCGCCTCCGCTCCCACTATCGCTCCAGTCACCACTAGGTCTTAAGCGAAATTCAAGGGACACAGGGAGAGTCGCGGTACAGAAAACCGACCGACCGCTTTCAATCTACCCTCCGCTCCCACCATCGCTCCAGTCACCACTAGGTCTTAAGCGAAATTCAAGGGACACGGGGAGAGTCGCGGTACAGAAAACCGACCGGCCGCTTTCAATATCCCCTCCGCTCCCACTATCGCTCCAGTCACCATTAGGTCTTAAGCGAAATTCAAGGGACACGGGGAGAGTCGCGGTACAGAAAACCGACCGACCGCTTTCAATCTACCCTCCGCTCCCACCATCTCTCCAGTCACCACTAGGTCTTAAGCGAAATTCAAGGGACACGGGGAGAGTCGCGGTACAGAAAACCGACCGACCGCTTTCAATCTACCCTCCGCTCCCACCATCGCTCCAGTCACCACTAGGTCTTAAGCGAAATTCAAGGGACACGGGGAGAGTCGCAGTACAGAAAACCGACCAGCCGCTTTCAATCTCCCCTCCGCTCCCACTATCGGTCCTGTCACCACTAGGTCTTAAGCGAAATTCAAGGGACACGGGGAGAGTCGCAGTACAGAAAACCGACCAGCCGCTTTCAATCTCCCCTCCGCTCCCACCATCGCTCCAGTCACCACTAGGTCTTAAGCGAAATTCAAGGGACACGGGGAGAGTCGCGGTACAGAAAACCGACCGACCGCTTTCAATCTCCCCTCCGCTCCCACCATCGCTCCAGTCAGCACTAGGTCTTAAGCGAAATTCAACGGACACGGGGAGCGTCGCGGTACAGAAAACCGACCGACCGCTTTCAATCTCCCCTCCGCTCCCACCATCGCTCCAGTTACCACTAGGTCTTAAGCGAAATTCAAGGGACACGGGGAGAGTCGCGGTACAGAAAACCGACCGACCGCTTTCAATCTCCCCTCCGCTCCCACCATCGCTCCAGTCACCACTAGGTCTTAAGCGAAATTCAAGGGACACGGGGAGAGTCGCGGTACAGAAAACCGACCGACCGCTTTCAATCTCGCCTCCGCTCCCACCATCGCCACTAGGTCTTAAGCGAAATTGTATAGGCAAATTGAAGAAGGTACTGTTCTGATACGTTGTCAGGGCAGCTAGGCTTCCAAACGTGCTAGCGGTGAGAAAATGCCCCAGGGCCTTTTGTCGCCCGAGACCATTAGAAACATTTAAGGTCCGTGGTACAACATAATTTTATTTTATACCTCAATTTAATGATTCAAATTTACTTATTTAGTAATAAACTAGATGTTAACGTGATTCGGTTTATATTTCATATTTCCCTACCATAATTCCCTTTCATAATTCCCTCTCATAATTCCCTCTCATAATTCCCTCTCATAATTCCCTCTCATAATTCCCTCTCATAATTCCCTCCATAAGAGAGGGAATAATTCCCTCCATAGCATCATTCAACTGTGTTCATATTTCCCTCGTAACCACGATTTCTTCGATCCAGGTCAGTTATGCAGAGGTTATCGAGCTCCGTATCGAATGCTATCACACAAAATAAAATTATTTCATCAATTTTTACATATTTTAGCATTTTTCAGCGTAAAAGAAAAATAGTTTGATTTTATTGTCAGAAGTGTTTTTTTAAAAGCTGCAAGCAAAAGGCAGTAAAATGGAATACACGACGTCTTAGAATTCTGCAACAAACTGTATATGCATTGTTGGTATCCAAGCATGATTTGTGACACTGCTCCGAATACATTATATATTTATTGTGGCCCAGGGACCCTTAAATGCTGATGCCGCTGAGTTCCAGATTGATCTCATGAAAGATGATTGCGATAATTATGAGGCGAAGGAGGTAGAAATGGCGCAAAGAGAGGCAGGGAAAACAGTAGCCCTCGAAGAAGCCTACCAAGTGACCTGTTTGTCCAGCACTGATTGGACGGGGAACAAAAACCGTCCCTAGCGATGGAATCCATATGAGCTTATCAGTCATTACGCCAGTTGTCTCTTTCTCTGTGGAACTCATTATCCGTGTTCAAAGTCATGTATTTTTCCGAGTGCAAACAGGGAACGGTGTGCGGAGGAGATATTACAATGCATTTCCTAGCTTTCCCCTTCTCGTCTTTATCCAGTCTCAACAAAAGTAAATTTATTTCTAACAGTCATAAGAGCAGTTGTCCCGTCTGTGTGACAATATCGAAAGTAAAATTTTACAGTCGGTCCCTACTCTCATCATCGGAAGATGATCACATAACTAACAGCCCAAATGTAACTATACGGTACACATTCGTTCTGTTTGGATGAACTGGACGTCGTAAGTTCGAATCCTGCTCTGATCGGTTGTTTGTGTGGCTCCAATTGGTAAATGCGAAACATCATGGAAGTCATGAGCTCATAAAAACTTTAGAAACTTTTCTGAACGAAAAGCACCTTATGAACACAAATTAGAAAAGATAAATGCAACATATTTGTGAGCCAAATAATCGCTATGATGTACTATTCAATCCACTATTATTAGAGCGGCTGGCTCAGTGAGGGAGGACCTTAAAACAACGTTCAAATACGCTGAGCCGAACGCTGCGGGTCCCACTTCCGGGAAGTCGCGGATCGTTATGCGTTGCGATTCTGGAACGGATGGCCTTTCACAACATTGCTTATCACATCTGGACCACTCATTACCACCCATCCTGCGCAATATAATGGCAAACGACTACTGTGATCCAGAAAATAAGAGAGAATAAAAATATACCCAATGCTTGTGGATTGGGAACGGAACGTATTATTATTATTATTATTATTATTATTATTATTATTATTATTATTGGCTTAACCACGAAATGCTGTGACTCCCCTACAAACAAAGATAATGAATACATTGATTATGAAATTCCTTAAGAAGTTTCCTATCAAATTCAGTGCATTTCATTTTATAAGAGCGAAAAATCTCGTGTCCACATATAGTTTGATGCGAACGGGAAAATGTTCTCCATACATTTGATGAAGAACACCCTAATGTTTGCAGAATTATAAGCGGAGGTTTGGAATATATGAATGAAAATAATAAGAGCTGGTTTTGATAGCAAACGCCTCAATTCGACACCTCCATAAGTGCCTCTCCAAATTACTTCGTCTGTTCGTCTCCAGTCCTCCACGTAACTAGTGATTAACTGTTCTCGTCCTCTCCCCATCTCTCTCCCTTCCTCTCCCTCCCTCTCCCCTCCCCACTTCCCTCTCCCCTCCCCTCCCCAATTCCTTCTCACCCTCCTCCTCCATCTCACCCACCGCCCCTTCTCTCCCTCACCCTGTCCCTCTCAGTCTTCAACTCCCCTCTCCCTCCCCTCCCACTCCCTCATTTTCCTAATGAAGGCCGGCTGAGCACAGAAAGAAATAGTGTTAAATATTCTCATCAAATATGAAATATATAATACGTGTTTAATGTGTACGAAATAACGAACGAAATCACGGAAAGTCAAGTCGCGCAGGAGTCACCAAATCGAAATTAAGTAAGTGCATAAACTGTCAACAGAAATCTACAAACACAAGAACTACCGTATGGTGAAAAGCTCCACAGAGGAAAAGGATGCCATCCACAATCCCGCTTGTAGACTATCTGTAAAATCCTGTGAAATCTACATCAACTCAATTTTTGCTATTGCCGACATTTTGCAGTTTGCCAGCCACACTCAGCGCCGATCGAAACAGCTACATGATGTTCACTTCCACAATGGCTCTTCAAAATGGAAATACCGCCAGTCCAGTCCAGCAGGCTATTCAGCCTATTCCACTCTATGAATCACGCTCCGTTGCCAGAGTCTCGCATATCTTCGAGCACGTTCCGTACCGTCTGCCTCGCCCCTCTCTATACCAACCACGCCACTCAACCTGGCGACTACACTTTAACTACTGAGCCCTAGTGCTCAACCCAGCATGCGTTTGCAACGCTCAACATTTCCGCCGCCTCTACACTCTACCCTTCCTACATTGTAGCTTGTGACCTTCCCACTTTCCTCTCTGCACTTCTTCACTCGTTCACCTTCGGATTCCTCCGCCCACCTTCACCCCTCCGCCAGTCTCTATCCCTTCTTTCCCACTCCAATCCCTCCTTTCCGCTTAAACCTCAACCCCACGGACCTTCCAACCCACTCCATTTCAATCCACTTCGCTTCTCCTGTTAGCAACGGCCCTCCCAGCTTCAATCCTTCTACCCCCACTGGCCAGTCGCACTGCGTGGCCCAGTCCGCTCGGTCCATCCGGACGCTGGGCTCCCTGCGCCCGTTCTTCGCCGCTCCGCTCCGCCTCCGCCCCGCCTCCGCCCCGCCTCCGCCCCGCCTCCGCCCCGCCACCGCCCCGCCTCCGCTCCACCTCCGCTCCGCCTCGGCCCCGCCTCGGCCCCGCCTCCGCCCCGCCTCCGCCCCGCCTCCGCCCCGCCGCGCCGCGCGGACAAACGAACGTCTCGGCCCGTTCCTTATCTCGCGTCGCGAACGCGGGGGCGGTGCAGACGGAGCCTTTATACCGGCGCGTCCCGCCCCTGCCCCCCTGGCCCCGCCCCCGTTCCCTCCGCGCTCGCAGCCGGCCTCTGCCGCGCCCCCGCCCCCGCCGCCAACCCGCTATCTCGGCCGTCGTGTCTCCGGCGCCTTCGCCGGCCCCGCCCCCTCCGCCCCCCGAAGCGACCTGCCGGCCTCGACTCCGATATCGTATCCGCCGCGACCCGCCCCCGCCCCGCCCCGCCCCGGCCCTCCCCGCTCGCGAGATCATCCTCCCCGCCCCTCCTCTCTTCACCCCGCTAACACCGCCCCGCCAAGGGCCGCTGGCTTTGTTGGCCCCGCCATTTCGCGTGTCACTGCCTCTCATAGCGAGGCGGGGCGCTGCCGGGCTGTGGGGCGTGCCGGTGAACTACCTGGGCAAATATTGGTCGCCCGGCGAGGCCGATGGGACTTGCTGGACGGTCCGGTTTCAAACCTCGGAGCGCAGCCAGAGGGGAAGACGAAGACGCGATCCGTTGAAATAACTTGAAATCATAGTTCACCCACCAAGGGAGTGGGTTGCGGAAAACAAAGAAGTGTGGGGGAAACAGAGTGAGGGTTCGTCAATGTGAATTCTTACCAGTGGAAATACGCGAGTCTTCAGTTGGGAACATGGATCCCCAATTGAATATAATTCGCAATCGATCTTAATGAAACACAAATCCTTTTAATCCGTATAATGTGAGAATTTATTTGTCTTGACAGATGTTCAATAAACCTATTTCCTATTTTGGTAACCAATATTTTCAAATGGCCACACAAAAACTACCACTTTATTAATATTCGTCAAACTTTGAAAATGTTCTCGCACAATTCTGTAGCTTTGTGAAGAGAACACTTACTCCTGTTGCAGAGGACACAAGACGAATCCGAAAGGTTTACATTATTTGTATTCTCCTAAACGTCTTTCATCCATGTTAAGTGGACGTATGTACTGCCACTGATGAATGGGAAATGTTTTTCAAACACGTTTGGCCGAATATTGTAACACTTCTGATTAATACATAATTAGTCCTTGTCACAAACGGATTACCACAATATGTCACCACAGAATTTAAATTAATTAATTTATAAATTTAAAAAATAAACTCATTCAAAAAATCCTGCAATGTCTTTTAAATAAATCCATTTTCAATATTATCTCCTTTAGAATTCTTCCTTTCGTAATTCACAGCTATATCAGTTTCACTTTCGCAGGTTTTGGAATATTCAACAGTCAACGAGATATGTTGAAGTCAACATTCTCTGATGGATGAGACTGCCAGCATATGTTCTTACTATAAACATATTTGCCTACATGTTGTGCGTTCACAAAAGCGTCAGATAATCACTGTGTATTTTATCCGGGTAGCGTGTACCAGACGCCCCCGTAACATCAGACGTCCTTCCGTCCCCCACACGTGACTATTGCCTTCTCTTCCGGCAGCCCCCTGTTTCTTTCGCGCCCTTCTATTAATCGAAATTTCCGTTACCACCGGCTGAGATTAGCTCAGCTCCGAGATCAGCTTTGTCGCTGACACTGCACCAACACTCACCGGGATGGCTTAGAGTTCGAACACTGATGGTAGCGGATTTTAGACTCTAGTTCTGTACGTAGGTTGAATTCAGGCGCTCTCTTGAAAAGAACTCTAGCGGTGGGCTGCTCTAAATCGGTTCCGAGGTTTCTCCGATGAATACCAGACCGGACCAGTGCCTCAACAGACGGGGACGGGATTTGTCCTCTCTTCCTTTATATACACACATACACTACACTTCACTGCCTCACACGCTGGGTGCTTCGAGCATACTCCGGCCGGGACAATGCGTCGGCGAAGGACTTAACTGGAAGAGGAATTGCGACGCGAACGTCGGAATGGAGGAGGATTACCGACACTTACCGGGAACCCGAATGAAGCACCAATTAATAGCATTCATATGCCAAACAATATATCCCAAGGTATCATCCATCCACTCTCCCTTCCCCTCTCCACTCCTTTCGCCTCCTTGCATATCACTAAGAGATGGCTTGGAATTTTACCCATCAAGGTTACAACACCCAACAATAACCCAATTCCATGGACCCCGCACAATGAATCTGTCAAATACCTAGGGCTGAATCTTGATACCAGACTAAATTGGAAAAATCACATAACAGCAAAAGCACAGCAAGCCAAAATAAAATTAATTCAACTAAAGCCACTCTTAAATCGCAATAGTAAGCTCTCATTAAACAATGCCATCACCATCTATAAATCAATAATTAGACCCCTAATGCTTTATGCATGCCCTATCTGGATCAATGCTTCTAAAACTAATATAAATAAATTACAGATCATCCAAAATAATTTCCTCAGACTTGCCACTCATGCACCCTGGTTCATCTCAAACATTCAATTGCATAAAGAATTTAATTTACCCCCTATACTTGACCATATCGCGCTCCTATCTAACAATTTCTTCTCCAAAATAAACACAATAACCCAAGCCACCCATTACGGCCTAGCCACCACCTACCAGCTCCCAACAAGAATATAAAATAGATATCCTTTAGATTCATTCCTCAGCATATTTTCAGAACTCAATTAATCACATAGGTGCTCTGTGAGTTTCCTATTCATGTGTATTTAGATTTAGTTGTAAGATTAGCATTTAAGTTAAATATAAGTCATAAAAATACATATGATGTAGTATACATAATACTGAACTATGTACATTCGTTCACTAATAAAGAAAGAAGAAAAAAAAGGTTACAACACAACTCTGCGAATAAGTTCTTCTGTCTCCAATTTCACAATCATCTATCCCCTTCACCCCCCTCCTCGTCGATTCTCAACATCCAACAGCACTCGCTTGAAAGTTTGTCCAGCAAGCGTACAACACAACCCACCGTGCCATCCGCCGATGCTCTCTCCATCTCCAACCACGTACCCATCACCTCCCTCCCCTCCCGATCCCTGCGCTCCCCCTTCCACCGACCTTCTCCTAACATCCGAAGCAGCTCGCTCGCTGCGCTTGCCGCCGCGACGCTCGTAGGCTCTCGAAAAAATGTCGTGGTTCCTTTTCAGAGAAACGGGCACGAGGGCAGCCCGGCAGGCGGAGGGGAAGGGGCGGGGACGGGGAGGGGGAGGGGAGGGGGAGGGGGAGCGGCCGACGCGCGTCGTCCGCGAGGGCGTCACAACACGGGATGCCCTGTTTGACGGGCGATAGGCCGCACCCGCCGCCAGCAAAGCATTTCCAAAGGAAAATAAAGAATGGGATTGGAAACGGAGAGATGGCACGGGCGAGCGCGGGGCACCTGCAGGACGAGACGTCTGGTGACTAGAAGGCCCTCTGAATGTCGCCACACGTTGACGAAGATTGTAAATTCAGTTACTTTATCTATTCAAGAAGGGTAACCCATCAAAAATTCCAGGAAGAAATCAAATATCTAAACTATTAATTAATTATAAATAATAATAATAATAATAATAATAGCAATAATAAAAAAACAGTGGAATCACATGCAGGGCAAAGGCCTGCTCAAGATTGAAGATAGCTCATTAATTTGAAGGCCCACAATATGTGCTACATGATTGCGAGATTATTCGATTAACACTTTAATTACACACTATTTTATATTCATATTAGTGGTTTTTTACAACACAATTCTGTACTAAGACATTTTTTCTTCGTAATAAATCGGGAATTTTGGGGTTCTCGTTCTACTTGATAGTAGATTTATCTTGAAACTGACAGTGCCTTTAAAATTAACGAATGTAGATTTTCTCTAATTAGCAACGTAAATTCCTAGCGGGCGTAAAAGCCAGGAAAATTTAATCCTCCTGCCTCTACACTCTCGAATGCGGAAGCGTGTGATTCCCTGGAGTGGGCGCGGCCCTGACTTCCTGCACAAACGTTGAAGAGTAATTGGCGCCCATTCTAACCTCACCCACAGTGCAAATCCGAATTGGAACTAGCGAAAACTGCCGAGTTCTATCGCCAGATGCCAGAAAACTACAGCATTTCATTATCAGTTTTAAATTGTGATTGCTTAGAGAAACGTTCATTCCGAAAAATAGTTTTTATTAGCATATTCTTCATGAGTATAGCATATTCATATGACAACCTTCACCTTCTATCTTCCTTTATTTTCTCAATCTTTATAATACAATTACGGAAATGAGAATATTTTTGACAATTTAATTTATTTTATTGAAACAGTTGTGACGTGTGTGACGTTGAAAAAACTGCAATTTGTGCTCGTTTTCTTGAGTTCTCAAATCAGTATCCTAGCTATTACACTACATGAAGTTGAATTATGAATACAAGTAGCAAAGAACGGCTTTTAGCACAATTTGATAACAAGAAATATTAGCTCATGTGTTATAATATTATAATTTTCAATTACAAATGCGCTGCAGGTTTGGGCTCCTTCTCTTCTTTCGCTCCACGTGAAGTGACAGTCTTTCTACCGAGAGAACATGGAGAATGATTATTATTTGAATACCTATTCTCACTATCACCTCACAAAGCTCACGGAAACGCGCAGAGATCCTGAAGCTACATTTAAGCCCAGAAGCAAAATAAGACGCCATCGCACCATTTCATCAAAATATCAAGGGAAAGTCGACAAAAATTCTGACCCATAAATTCAATCTCGAAATTATGATTTCGGGGATATATTACTTTAGCGTATTGATGTCTCGAGTTCGTTTCAGCCCAAATATCAGAAATTTGCTTGATGAATTCCGCGTTTATAGCGCCTGCCAAAATCGAATTCGTATGTTGACTACATTGATCAGTGATCTCTATGGTTTTCCTAAGCTCGACTAGCAATTTATCTCGCGTTCATTGCTCCACACAAAATCTTAAAGACTAAATTCGTACATTTTTACACTTCTGTGGATATTTTATGTACCAAGGCACTAAATGTTCTTCCTTTCACTGCATTCCATTGTAACGCGTATCTAATTTTAAATTTGCGTATTTTGAACGAGTTCATTGGCTTTGTGGATAGTACTGCAATTATATAAGTTAATTCTTATGTAATTGCAAATTTTAATTAAACATTTTTATTATGATTTTATTTTTATCATAGAATCGATTTTAGAAAATCTAATTTGTAATGCATGTAAAGATTTAAAAATTTGATTTACATGTTATACAAGTATTTAAATGAATGTACTACGATTTTCAATATTCCTCAACTACTGATTAGTTTTGTTGAGAATGAAATCCTAAGCTGCTTCATATTTTCCATTGCGTTTTTTATATGCAAACAAGTTGTGTATTCGTAAATATTACAGTTTTTCGTTTCCGAAACGGAATTGATCATTCCTGTAAAAAACACACTCTTGCCAAAGCAGATTCTTTAATAATTCAAATAGATGTGCATAATTTTCGAAAACTCATCATTTTATTAAATATTGGTGTTACGAGTTTGGAGAAATTAGAAGCAAAAATAATTTTAATAATATTTAGTGAAAAAAGATATGTGCAGCTGTGGAAGAGAACAAATTTGATAACTAATTCTAAGAACACATTCATAACATATTTAAAACACTCCATATTTTTATTGTACTTGGGACACTCGGAGAAATATAACGTTTTCCTATTTATACGTTCCTGTATGCAATTGCGTAAATTAATTCAGAATGCGTACATTTCTTTTCAAAAAATATTTTCTAGCCTACAATGATTTCACGATTGTTCTAAAACAGTATACATTTGAGATCACTCACGCGCTTGTCGCCTCGACAGTCAATTGAGCACAGATGTAAATGGCATCCGCTTGTAAATACACTCGTAATTCATTTCATCCCATGAATTATTGAAAGGGACGGTGTTTTAAATTGCATTTTCAGCGGACGGTAAGTTGTAATTGATACACGTGATTAAGGGCCTAACATAACAAGGTTTCGTCGGTCGTTTTGTCCACACTGACTTCCATATTCCGAAATAATTAATAGGGGCACGTATGAGAAGAAGTAATAAAAATGTTATGCACGTAAAATTATGGATTATCTTTTTTCAGAAACAAAACTCACAATTTATGGTACGCTGATCCGGCTTAGAGTTGAAATGAACGTTATCAGTGGTAGCTCTGCCATTTCCTTCAATTAAATTATATTTATGAAATAAATGTTAATAATACAATGCAACCAAGATTTAAGACACATAACTTCGCTCAATGGTTTAGTATTCAGGATAATAGTAGGAACAGAATGTTTTGAAGTTTATCGTTCCTTCTCTCGTTCTCTTTCTTTCTATTACTTTCTTATATCTATTACGTAATTGGTTTTTGTGTGTATTGTCTTAATCATTAAACTTTGCCATGATTTATGCCAGCGACAGGCAGAAGCACATCTCGAAAGTGGGCCCAGGAATGAAGGACATAAAGGTGTACTGACCTACTCCCAGAAGTGGCCTGATCGGGTGCCAGAAAGTTAGCCATATACCACTCACTTGGGGGTGTTCTAAAGCACCGTCAGTCCAGCATTCGGATACCCGGAACGTCTACCCAATGCGGAGTAGAGCGGAACGGTCAGCTCAGAGGTACCGCATTTCCAGGTTGGTCCCAGAGGCGCAAGTCCCTTCTCAATACCCATGGGTTTAGGATCACGCCAGAGCCGCACCGGTGCCCATTCTGGGCGGCCCAGAGTCCCCAAGCCGTCTCCCCACTGGGCACACCACAGCAATATCAGCGAGAGGATGGTAGGAAATCTGGGCTCCTGGGCGGGAGATTTCAATTCCCCGCACGGAGTAAATGCAGGACTACGACACCAGTCTGCAAATCTGTTCTGCCCACGGGGTTATGTAGGGAAACGGAATGTTCGAAACCGTGCGTGTCTCCTTGGGTGCAAAGGGCAACTGATGCAACGCGATTCACTCACTGTACAAATGTCGCAATTTGTGGTAAAAAAAATCAACTATTACCGAAACCAAAGACGTAGTGACATCACATTACACGGCTTAGGAGAAGATGCCCAGCAGCAGACAATGGATATGGTGTTGTACAGCTTACATTATTTCCATTTATAACACGCTGAGGAATGATGACGGTTTTGTACCGTCTTTCTCCACAACACATGCAAGTCTGCCAACTATGCCTTAGCACATTTTAACCTCATTCAGTACCGCCAGGTAACTCGATGTGGGTTAGCAGTCCTGACAAACAAGGACACTCCCTTCATGCAAGGAAATGGTATGATAGTCCGTGAAGTCGAAACAGTGCGGGCGATGTTATTTCGTTCATCATGTGTGTCGCGTTGTGGCGTAAATGCTGTTAAGTTCACTACTTGTCTGTCTAGTGATCCGTTAAAGGGAGTCGTGAATTCGAAATTGTAACACGAAAGAATATAACTTTTTAGTGGGTGTGAAAGGACGCGACAAAGACGCTCATCCAGTTCATTTGTGGCGGTGGATACCTTACCCATTTTTCGATTAGAAGCTTAGTTTTTTTAGAAAATCGCAAAAGTATCGCCATAACCGTCAAATGGCAGGGCACAGTAGTGAAACGTTTCTTTGATATATAGACAGGATTCTTCAAATTCCTTTACTTCTTTCTCCTATCGCAAAAACTTTAAGGTAATTAGTAATGGACAACTATTAAATATCAAATTAACACTGAAGAACTGTGTGCGTCATTTTAGTGGTAAGATATATGACAGCGATCATTTGATTTGCGAGTGTGAGATTAAAAACAAAATGTATTGTTGGACGACCTTCGGTCGAGCCCTCAATTCAAGAGGAAGTGTGCCGATGTATTTGCCCGACAACAGCGACGAATAGATCTCGAATTCAAAAATTAGGTTTGTTCTTTTTATGATTCATTTTTTTAGTTTTATGGTTTTGTTCATGTAAGTGCATGCAATGAGAAATTGGTGATTTTCAAAGAAGATTCAGAAGGTATATCATATGCCAAATAAACTTCCAAAATACTTCGGAGTAAAGTAGATCGACGGAGACTTTAAATATTTGGAATTATGCGTTCAACCTGTAATATGATCGCATCCCCACGTCTACTAGCTGGAGACGCCACTGCAGAACTCTGTTTTAAAAGGCAGCTTTAGACTAGGCTACTCGGAAGCCCCACTGAGCTTACCTGTTTACATGTTGACTGCCTTTCGGCTGCCGGCGTCCACAGCGGTGTGACTCACAAATCCTTCCTTTTTTCACGGTCAGTGGCGCTCGGCGGTGGCTGTTTATGACGCCGCGGAGACTCCCCGGGTGAAAGAGGCCTTAGATACAGGACAGGAGCGGGAAGGTGGTTGTGACGCGGCGGCGCCGGGAGCTACAAAGGGGGGCCGATAGGTGCGCTGCTGGCGCCTCGCCTCTCTCGCCGGTAATCAAGGGCGACGCGGCACACAGGAAACGGAAATGACCCTTCCGCTGTCCTCCCCCCTCCCCTCGTCCCTTCCTCGGCGTTGGTGAAGCGCGAGGAAGAAAATTGATAATGGACCCTCGCCTGCTGTCTCGCGGCGGGGCGGTAGAAGACAGCCACTGAAAAGCAATTGGTTTGGAGCACAGTTATGAAACACGAGTTCTCCATATTTTAGTATACTCTCAATTTATTATTCTTGGCGACAATTTATTGTTTTCGAGGGTCGATTATTCAGAATAAGCAACGCTGCCAGAGCTGCCCTGAAATCTCGCTAAAAGAAATTTCCCTGCTAACTTTCCCTTCTGCTGTTCGATTTGCGGTCGTTCAGTGTGGTTTATTCAGACAAGATTATATACTCATTAATATATATATATATATATATATATATATATATATATATATATATATATATATATATATATATTGTAACACTCCCGGTCGTCTCGTGAGAGAACGCCCGGTAAGCAGCCCTGAAATAGCTCAGTCGGTGATGGAAGGAATTGTTAACAAATACAGGTAACATGAAAGAAACACTTGGATCACTGGTAAAAAATCACTTTTATTCCTGGGCAAAATAATTTAAAATGCCCCAGGGAAGTTACACTTGTAAATAGAATAAGAAATCTGAAAATTAGGTGGATAGAAAAAGAAGATGAAAAAGTTAGTATTTAGAATAAAGCTTAAAATTAGGAAGACTTATAATTACAATGGTAAAAATATTACAGATCAATGTGTCATAGCGTGACACCGCATTACAGAATTTACGCAGGGATGAATACCCTGAATTACATTGCCTTGGTAAAGTTTTTTCTGTGGGCCCTAGGCGGGCGCGTTGCGGCCGAGAGGGCGGCGGCAACCTTCACAGGGGGGCGCGGCCGGGGCGAGGAAACGGCTGCCGTCCTTCAGAAAAAATCAGCGGAGGTCAATGGCCCCCCGGGCCGTCAGCTGGCGGTCGGGTCGTGACGTCACCACAAGGGAGGCGACGCGTGGCTGCGTTGAAACGGTGTCTGGCAGTCTGGTTGAACTGGTAGTAACTCGAAGCGGGACTGGTAGACTGGTAGACTGGTAGACTGGCAGACTGGTAGACTTGGAGCGGACGGGCGGTCTCAATCTCAGGAACGTAGTAATTAACTATGCGTACCTCTGGTTCTCATTATAATGATTGTCGATTACAACTTCGGACAGTTTAGCAATCCTTCGGAGAATCATTCGCCTCACGACGAATTCCCACCCCAGAGAATTTGCTCTGTCTACTGCAGCCGGCACAGTGCTCAAAACTCGCAGCAAAATAATAAAATCCCACATAGGCACATTCGCCCGAATAATTCCCACCCCAGATAAGTTTTTCTCCTAACTATCCTCAGCCTAGAACTCAGGCTCCTTCCGACGAATAATTATAAGTTTTTCAGAGGCACACTGGTCTCTCTCCGACGAATAGTTACGCCCTCAGAGAAGATTCTCTCCCGACTGCTCCCCGTCTAAATGATCTGGCCCCGTCTGATGCTCTGGCCCTTCTGATATTCTGTCAGTCGAAATTGCATTAGGTTAACTTTTGCCCCCCACCCAATTTTTCCGTGTGTTCTAGCTCCTTATGATAGGTGCGTCGCTATTGGCCAAAAGAAATGTCGCATTACGTTATTTCGACCAACCGTGACAGAAGTAGTGAATGAAGTTTCGACTCTTTGCATAACTGTGAGCGTCCAGAATTTTCCTTTTCCTTCTAGAACATGCTTGCACAAGACAGGCGTTGTCCGTGAAAGAATTTATCGCTCTGGGATTCCCGGGATGTCGATTTCAAGAACGATCTAGAAGGTTCGCGCAGCTGGCCATGCGAACACGTGCGTCTCGCAGTGAATCTGTCGACGACTGACCCTTGTAACGACTTTCTTAATGTGCCGGGGGCGGAAATGGGTGTCGCGATAAGCGGGGTTGCGCGCGTGCAACGCTGTCTGTTCATTTCCCAATCGAACTCAGGGTGGCCGAGTCTGTTTGTTTAAATTTTTAGTCCGCAGAATTTCGTTTCAAAACGTATGGAGAAATCTGTATCGCTACAATATATATTGTACGTGTTGAACGAAGTCTTTTTTCATACCTTTATCATTTAAATTTTTATATTACTATACAGACTTTAATAATATTTTTACCTATAAAATATTTTAGCAAACGCCAAAGTGAATGTTGGGACGGAGTTCGATTAATTCCAGAGTAAATGCTTGCTTGCTACGCTAGACGCCATCGTTGAAGACTATTCCAAGACGGCATTAAGAAAGTCAATAAATAAAGTAATAAGTAAATAATCAACGTAATGACCGTTTTGATTTAATTTTATTTATTTTCCTAAAAAACAGTATTAACTGCGTATGACGTGTGGAGAAGTATAGTGTACGTCTTCCCCTATTTCACTACACATAGATTTTTTTATAACAGCTACTTTATTTGCAATTTGTTCCACTTGAACATCCGGCAAATACAATTGTACATACATTATTGACAAGTAAAGAAATAAACCAATTCTGGTTCTTTCTAAAAATATATTTTTAAAACAATCGTCCAAAATAGAAAAAGCAAACATCAAAAACATAATAACAATTTTACGAAGAACAAACATACAAACACTGTGACAAAAATTAAAATGGCATCATCCACAGTAGTAATTATTACAAAATGTAATAATTTATATCTATGGTCCAGGATGTTCTTTTTTCTGTCTTCTTGTCATTGTGCTGTTATCTAAGATGTTTATGGCCAGATGACGAATGTGCTTTTCGAGTTTGTGTTGGTATTTGAGAGTAATTTCCTCTTTAACAGTAGTATTAGTGATATTTTTGTGAATAGAGGCGTTTGATACAAGCCATTTATCATTGCTTGATAGTATTAGATATTTGCATTGATATCTTTGGGTTATTTCTACATTTGAGTGTGATGTTCCACAGTGTTCAATCCCGTATGTCCAGATGGGTTTGAGTATTGCTTTGTAAAGTAAAACTTTGTTTTCTAGACTCAAAGACGATTTTCCTCCTATGAACCATATCATGTGCCTATATTTCATACCTGCTTCCTTTCGTTTGATTGCAATACATTTCTTCCAGGTTAGCTTCTTGTCAAGATGTAGTCCGAAATATTTGATGGTGTCTGCGTTTTCAATTAATTTTCCGTTTATTTATATTCTTGTAATTCTTGTTCTAAGAGTAAATGTTTTACATTTGGATTTTATTTCATTCATCCTTATTCTCCAGAGTATAAACCATTGGTTTATAAGCTCCAGGTGATATTTCAATGTTCTTTTCGCAATTTCTTGACTTTCGTGCGAAGCTAACAAGGCTGTGTCACCTGCATATGTTGCAGTGGTGACATCTGGGAACTGAGGTAAGTCAGAGTTGTGCAGAGTATACAAGACTAGTCCAAGGAGGCTGCCTTGTGGTACTCCTGACAGTATTGGATGGAACGATGTTATTTCATCCCCGAATTTAATTTGAAAAAATCGATCCGAAATAAAGGATGGAATAATGTTATAGAATGAATGAGGCAGACATTTCTTGATTTTGTATAATAAGCCTTGATGCCACACTTTGCAAACGTTTGGGCAGCATCTACAAAGCCGAACAATACATTTTATTTCCTAGATCTTCATTGATGGTGTCGACTATTCAACGAATCTGTTCTATTGTAGAATGCTGTTTTCTAAAACCGAACTGATGGTTTGGGAATGCGTCATTTTCTTTAGGTATGGAATATATGAGAAAAAGTTGTCGTTTTTCCAATACTTTAGACAACGAAGGCAATAAAGTTATTGGTATGTGCGATGAAATTTCTTGTAAATGTTTTCCTGGTTTTGGAAGTACAATTATTTGTGCCAGTTTCCGCTGCGAAGGATAGTGCCCGATGCGTATTATTCCATTGAAAATAGGTGTTATGAGAGCAATGAGTTTCTGAGGCAGTTTTGTAATAATTTGCCCTTTAATACGATCATGCCCAGGAAAGTTTTGTTTCGGCAGTATTTTCAGCCCCGATGAAACTTCTTTTGTTGAGAAGAATTTAATTGGTAGCGACATTTGATGGGGACATTCCAAGAATTCTACAATTTCTTGTTTTTCAGTAAGTAATGCTGGTATGGTTATAATGTTTCCGTAAAATAATTTGCAACTTCTTCTGCCTTATCTTTTTCTGTTCTAGCCCAGCCTCCATCGATTTCATCCTTATCTGTCCTTTTTCTTTAATCATTTTCAATATTTTTGATGGGTATTTATTTTTCCAAACACTCGTTTCTGGTGTTGCATATATGGCTGCCTGTTGAATGTGTTGTATTAAGTATTCAACAGCATCGTTAATATCTTCTGGAGAAATGATGAGAGCGTAGGCGTCCGCGGCCGGAGTCTGTATTTATTTGGCTGTTCGGGTGAGGCCGCGTCCATGGCGAAGGTGCCGACGTTTCGGTCGCCATTCTGCGACCTTCCTCATTGCGCCCTTTGTCTTGAAAAGAAATTATGCAAAGGCTCAGCTGTAATTCTCATGCGCGATTGGACAATGAAATTAGTTGTGAATTTATACATATCAACTCATAATAGTATTTAATATATTTAAGGAAGAATTGAACACCTATAGGTATTAATTCAGAATTAGTAGGCAAGCACTATTTCTCTGTGCCCATGACCAACCAGAGAATCTCGAGTGCGAAAGAACAGATATTTCACTGACAACATGAAGTGTGCTGCGCTCTCGTGTACAAACGAGCAACTTGCTCATAAGCCACTTCCGCCAGTCGTATGCTAGCGTAAGTCAGTCGGGAATCTCTAGGAAAGGAGTGAAGAGGAGGGGAATCTCGCCGTCTGCGCATGCGCCATTGCCCGTCGCAATCTCGCGGCAGACGCTAGAAACATTTCAGTGTTCAAGCAATCATAGGCCGGTTTGTAACAACGCGCCGAATTGACATTAATACAAAACGTGCTTCGCTCAGCGGACCACTTGTAAAATTCCGAATACAAAATTTAGGCTTCGTTGATTAATATTTTACGTGGGGATGTTCAGAATTTTTGCGTTCCCTGAATCTACGCCGCTGCCAGTGTCATGGAAAATGTATTTGCTTCGGAAACCGAATAACACGGAGAGAGGCAGGGAGTAAGCAATGCCCGGAAGCAGCAGAGTGACCAGCGAGTCAGGGGTCGTCAGGCGCAGCGACGCTAAGCCGAAAAAAGAAGAAATCGGTCTGGCGAGGGGCGTGGGGTGGTGGGTGCGTTGACTGCCCCCACGCCGCCTGCAAATATCTCCGGGGGATGGACAGATTGGCCTGGGTGGCCGGGGTAATTCCCACCCCCGCCTTACCCCCTCCCCTCGCCGAAACAATCCCTTCCAAGATGGACCCGTCTGGACGCAGTCGAAAGGAAGGGAAGACGGACACAACCGTATAGGGCGTAGCTAGGCGCACAGTGGAGAATGCGTCCTATCTGAACGGACAAAATTGTGATCGATTAAATGAAGGAGGAATGTTGTCGAAATCTGAATATTGAATGTTTGTTGTACAAATTATGAGTACACGCGTGAAGGGCAGCAACCAATGAAACGGATTCCGGAACTGAGTCTGTGCGTGTGCGCTGCGCAGTGAGATTATTGACAGCCGTTCTTGATCTCTAACCATAGTACAGTAGCTTTTTAACCGAAAGGCTTCTGCAGAATTGTTTCGTTATCGAAAATCATAAAAACATTTCCGCTGGCGTGTGTATAAGTGTGTGAGAAACACATCTTGGCATATGTACCTGAATGATTTTGAGACGTACCTACACTTTGGTTACTAAATAGCACTAGATTGTTTAGCATGAAGTTACTCCTGGTTGAATTTTAGGTATACACAAACTGATTTTTCGAACTTCGCAAAAAAGACACAAAAAACATTTTAACCTTTTCGCTGCTACATTCTCCGTCGGTACGCGCGGCGAGGATTACGGCCCGTTTTCCTGGAGGCGCTCCTACCTGCGCTGAGTCAGTGGAATGTCCCACCTTTCCCTGTGCTGAATAAGTTTCGTGCGTTCCTGACCGGTCTGCGCCTCGTAGCCACAATGAAAGGAAAATACATTTCCCATCCTTCTTTTTGATTCGGGCTTTGGACCGACACTGGCGAAGTTAATTTTTTTTGTTTAGTACTATTTTTTAAAATTTGTTTGTTTAAATTTTTCTTTTTTATCTTATCTTTGGCTTTGGACCGACATCGGCGAAGTTAAAATATTTTGTTTGGTTTTTTGAACTTTTTTGTTTAAATCTTTTCTTCTTATCTTAGGACAAGATTTTTAATTTTTTTATAATAATTTTCCTGCAATTCCATTGACTTTAATATTTCTTTTTTGTGTGAAATATTTCAAAGCACGGAGCAGCACATAAAGGAACATTGCATGCTTTGCATTCGTACTTAGTTTCTCGACGCTTGTTTTGTGTAGCACAAACAACACATCTTCGCCTTGGCGACCTCTTCTTAGACTGATCACCGGGTATCAGATTTGGAAAATGCCTTCCGGTAATTCGAAGGACCGCAAAGAAATGCAATGTTGAATGCAGATAACAATTCAAAATCCATCAATTAGCAACAAAACGCACCACAACGCTAAAGAACAAACCAAAATAAACCCAAGACTAATAACAGATGTCCAATACAAAACTACACGAAATGAACTGTTCAAACTGCAGGAGATGAGTGAGGTCTCAAGAGGAAGTTCTCGGTTAAATAGCAAACAGACATTGTGTTACACAGAACTGGAAACAATACTGCACAAAAGAAAAGAATTTCAATGGAAGCGCTTCCGCGAGCCGCCTTTTACATTAGGTATATTTGGAAAACCCGGAATTATTCACCTTTCCCTTTCTGTAGAAAGGAAATTCACTAGAGAGAAGCGAAGAGGCAATGCGCGCCATAAGGCGTCCGGAGGCCCCCAGAAACGGCCCGGCGCCGCGCCTATAGACGTCCAGAGGCTGCAGGTAACATCACGTCGCCGCGCCTTAAGGCGTCCAGAGGCTCCCAGAGACAGCCCGGCGCCGCGCCATAAGGCGTCCAGAGCAGCGAAAAGGTTAAGACATTTTTTTTAAAACATGATATATTCCATCATTCTAAATGTCTCGGCGTGACAGAAGATCCTCAATTGCTTTCACATTTTCACCACGAATCAACATTTATAAATTGCGTACCTAACCTCAAAATGGCCCGGTGCAATGAACTGCGCTGACGAGCTCCTCAGTGCAGGGTAGGGCGCCCCGGCGCGCACTGGGCGCTCCGAGTGCGAATGGAACACGCGCATCTTTGGCTTGGTGCGCTCTAGCGGTCAAATGGAACACGAAAGCTGCCCTGAGTGCACACTGAGTGCGCACCAGTGCGGCGAATGGAAAACGCTATAAGCTCCAGACCGGCCTCCCGGCTTGTGTGGTAGTGTCGTACATGTTAGTGTAATTGTGTGTAAGGGGTGAGGATAGGACAAGGAAGAGGAAGGTAAGATCACCGTCCGGTCCGTGGCGCGTTTCTTAGGGTACTGCTCCGGCACTCGCCTGGTGTTGATATGAAAAACCACGGAAAACTAGCGATCCGTTTCCACCTTCCTAAACTAGAAACCTTTTTGAATAAGTATTAATATTTATAAAATGCAACTGAAACTTTCAAATGTTTTTCAGTATTTCCTTGGCCCCATTGGCACTGATATTCTTTCCTTACATATCCTTTGCCTTCTAATTCTTCCATATTTAACAAACTATTTCTAAATATAGCAATTTTCATACTTTTGTTTCTGTTTATACCTTATATTTATTAATTATTTTACGTCAAAGTGGGAGATTTCAAGAAGCAGGTCCTGCAACAGAGCAGCAAAACAAAGTATTTTCTGTCTCGCATAACAATCTCAGTACAGCCCCTAACAATGAGTGATAATCGAATGTCGTTTAAACTCCTACCAATGATGGCAGTAATGGGTTGAACAATTTTTGTTTAATTTATTGCGTCAAAATTGACGCAACATGTCTCTAAACCATTAGATGAGCATTGAGCGCACTAAGTAGTAATCCTCCAATAACCTTCATTATTTATTTTTCTACTGTTTAGTCTCGTCTCTGTCAAGAGGACCGCCAGATATCATCTCCGCGTACGCCCCTCTTACTACGCGCTTCTGCGTCTCTACCCAGCAGCCAGAATTGGGAAGGATTTTAGGATAGGGGTAGGGTTTAGGCCGCTTTACAGTGGTTGGACTAGCCCCTGTGAACCAGGCAAACTCGTTGTTTGTTATAAATTTCTCATGCATTGGAATCAACGGGAAATCGAACCCGGACCTCTTTGTTGAAGGGCGAGCGACTTCGCTTCATCTCACAAGCTACATTAGTAGTACTGCAAACGTAAACGTATCTTTATAAATATGCGCTTTAAACGTATGTTTATAAATACATACCTACTATTTATACCTTCAAAATATTTTTTGTATTATTATTCATTACAAAAACAAACATTTTCAATAATTTACATGTACATGTAAAAAATAAATATACTACGAAAATAATTATAAAACACAACCACATCTTATCTTCCCTCCTCAAAATATTTTGATAATGTAAAAGCCAAAACGAACTACATCAAATAGACTTCAACCCAATCGCGTAAACTCTACCATCCTATTTAAACATACATATAGTACATGAATTCGCAGCAGAAGCGTTGTATTGCACGGAACAATCGGTGCCGAGAGAACATCGACGTTTTGAAAAATCTAGAATCGCTGTTATAGCCCGAAACAGAAAATAAATTTCCCATCTTTTTTTATCACTCTCATTTTATAGCCGTCATTGGATGTTAGGAACGAAGCCAATTATCTCTGTGTAGGTTTTATGTTTGCTTTTATCGTTGTGAAATACCAATTTCCATCATCGGCTTCGGTCAATAGTCTGGTCACCTGCAATAACCCCATTAATAGCACTATTGGGATTGATTTAGTGTTCGGCTGTTTTGAAAAGGCAAAATACATAGTCGTATTTTGTAGCTTCGGAATAACTAGTAGAGAGGAGCTCACATTCAGAGTACATTCATGGAACCACAGCATTGAGCAACATGGAACAACTCAGCGAAAAACAACAAAGCATAAAACGAAATATGATTTCCGCTGTTAGTGATAACATACGATACAATAATTCCTATGTTAGAATACAGCGTCATCTTAAAAAAAACGCCTTTGCAGATTTTTTGCTTGTGGGTGGTTACTAAATGAGCGGTCATGCAAATAGCATGTCCATCAAATTAGATTTTTCAGAAACGGCGGAAAACTTATTGATGGCAAGTTATCGCCTTTTCAAACAACGTAATATGTTGTACTGCATACCAGTAATGTTACAATAGTCTACGTATACTGCTATCAAATCAGTGATTTATATTTATGACGATATAGCAAATGATGGACAAGTTCGCTTTTGCTGGGAAAATTTGGACATGTTTGCTTTTATCCGAAACTCCTCCGGACAAGATTGCTTCTTCATAAAATAAGGCTTCTATTACCATCACATTTGATTAGGATAAATTGTTTACTGCAGTTTGTATTTTATTTTCCCAAACAGATAAAACTACTACAACAATTTCTGTAGGCAATGTAACAATCTTCTGGCCCCTAAAGAAATTACAAAGACCTAAAAAGAAATGAAAATCTGTAGGTGCCATCCATGATCATCTCCAAACAATTTCAATTATCTTTGAGTTCATGACTGTCCATAAGTTTGATTTTCAACTATTAGTCCATCAAGAAAATATTAATACCGTTCCAAAACAGGAGTATCTACTGAATTTTCACTATAATCGCCTAAAAGTTCAGTCAGAAGGCATGCTGCATTGGATATCTTTGCTAATGGTATTCCCCTCTATGAAGAAGGCTAAATTATACCTTGTTAATGAAAAAACACGTTTCCAAACGTCAAAGTAGCAACTTCATTAAATTTAAAATATTGCTCTGGGATAACGTCGACTGTATGAATCTTCTTTCTTTTCATTGTTCTCTAAGCAATGGTTGGCTTCACAGCTCTGATGTTCTGAACGTTCCTGCACATACTAATCAAAGTGTTTGTGTCCCTGAGATCCAAATCTTCTATAAATAAAAGAGGACACTGTTTTAAAGTCTTCACATACGGAATGAACCACGCGGCATGTTCTTTATTGCTTGCAAAACGCTGTGAACATATTCGATTTTGCCTGATCCTCGTATGCTAACAAGTAAACTTTCCAGGGATACATTTGCATTTGCTCCTTCACATCAGGACAGAAAAAGTAGCTGGCGGTCATTAGTATTACTACAATGCTTACTCAATATTTTTCCGATGGACATGATTGTTTTTGCATTAACGCTCCTCAAATATTCTCTATTTAACGCACTACAATATCTTCTATGTAATATTGGCAATGAAATTCGATAACGAAAATAGTAGATCTATGCCATGCAAGTACTGAAACGCACGAAATATTTCTTGAACATCCTCCCCATATGTTGCATGTAGTCTAACTTTTTCTATGTTAAAAGATACATTAAAAGGTTAACTAAAAAGCACAGTCCCTTTATTTATAACTAGGGGAACCGGCAATGCATTACTATTGCCGTATTACACATCACACACGTCACTTAATTGTTACGCGATCACATTTTATGCTATGCTGTGCAAAAATTCTAATAGATCAAATACTTCCTCACTAGCATGGATTTGTTCTATGTTCTGGTTTGGACATGATTGTCAAGTACTCTATTGTTAAAATGATCTTTCTCAAATTTGGCCATGCGTTTGCTATGGCTCTAACTTAGAGAAATTCGATTTAATAATAATAATAATAATAATAATAATAATAATAATAATAATAATAATAATAATAATAATAATAATAATAATAATAATAATAATAATGTCTTTATTAATGGCGAGGCTCATTTTACTTGGCTCGATTTACAATTTACGATACGAGGCTCGATTTACTTGTCCAAATTCAAGTAATAATTCCGGGCGATAGTTCACGATCGCAGGGGAATAATACATCAGTTGTGATGACGCGCTTAATTCTTGACTGTGCGGTGGGTTACGTTCGCCGGGTTTGAGTTCAGGGACGCGGGACTGCGCGTCGGAGCGGGTGCAGGGGCGCTTGAGTCGTCATAAACGAATAAATTGAATTGAATTGAATTGAATTTGCCTTATTTTACGTGGCGAGACTCGGGCCATCAGGCCCGCTCTTCCGTCAGACCACGCAAATTTCATCTAGCAGAGAAAGAAAGCATTTCTTGGGCGAGAAACAGGCGATTTGAATTTAGCTCAGAAGCGACATTTAGGCTTGAGGATCTTTTACATGCAAGTAAATCTACGAACATGGGACAGCCGGCTTTACTTCCCCTCCGAAGGAAGGCGTATGAAGGATTTTTTCGCCCTTAAAAATCCACGGCTTCGATCGGGTTTGAACCCGCCAACTTGGGTACAACAGTCCAGTACGCTAACCGTTACACCAACGCCGCCGCCATCAAATATCATCATCGCCATAAATCATCAACAACGTTCCCACAAGTTCGATTTAATTCAAAGCACGCTTTAAACAATCCCATTACTAATAAGAACAACGTGTGACTTTTCGCATCTATGTGCGACACACATACTCACATTCCCTTTTATTTATGTTTCACACGAGGGAAAAGCCGCAGATCGGTGTAGAAGGCAGTATCCCTCCACTGTCTCCTTCATGATGCAACCTGAATTTTAAAACTTACATTTTATCAGTTTACAGTAGACTTACATCGAGGTTTGCTTACAGTTTCCTGAAAGTCATTCGGTTTTTATCATACCACATAATTTTCCTGCATTTAGAGGTTACTGTCATCTTCAAGGTCGTTCTGTTCTGAAATGGTTGTTTTTGTTCACAATAGATTTTGTTTTAACGAAGGTTCTCTCACAGATATTATAACGAAGGTTCTCTCACAGTCTGCAGTATGAATGCATATTTTGGTTTCCGCTTTTGAGTATTCCACGTTGCATCCTTCATTTCACAGTTCTAGCAAGTGAAGTTTTTCAAAGTACCATTGAGTTTTCGTTTAAAAATCTTTATTTCTTGAATTTCTTTATTTCTTTGAATTTTCCCATGATTCTACGAACAGTTAGAACCCACATACGCATAGAACTTCCGAAGCCTTGCAAGAGAGGACAGGAAAGGAATGATCTCACATTGTCTGGCGTTTTAAGGTAGCTGCCTGAATATAACGAGAGAAAACAATAAATGTCTCCTTTCGATGAGAGGAAACAATAAATTTAACTGCCGCAATAAATGTTATTACTTGAAAAAATATAATTAAGTAAAGAAATAATGAGGTATGTATTTACTGACAGGAGGGAGAATGCGCGTTGCAACCCCATGCCATCCCCTCACCCGAGCTCATCCTGCGCCTTCTCAGCTCATCCCGAGTCTGCCTCCTCTCCGCCCCGCCCCGCCCCGCCCCTCCCCTCCCCTCCCCTCCCCGCCCCGCCCCACCCCTTCGCTTCGCCGACGCGCCCGCAATTAACGTTCCGCCGAGATGAGTACGGTGAATTTTCCGAACGGCTGCCCTGCGTGTAGTTGACTCATACTTCCGAGAAGTCTGGCAGCACGGGGTGAGGGGGCGGGGCGTGGGGTGTGGGGAAGGGGAGAAGAGGGGTTGGGAAGGGGAGTTGGGGAGAGTGGGGCCCGCCGCGGGAAGGGCAGGGACGGGCGAGACGCGGCAGGGCGTCCGCCCACCTCTGCCTTCTCTTGGCGGAGCGGCGAGCGAGGGCATATAGGGGACTAACGGCTGCGTGAGGATTACAGGATAAGGGCAGCATAGTGGGCACTTAAAACGAATGTTTCTTAAGTGAGTGATGCTTATTCACAAACAGCCCTTATTTTCAAATGGGTGGGCAAATGAGGGACCATATGTCCAGAAAGCTTATATCATATGTGCCAGAATATTTTCAGAAAGATCATATCGTATGTGACCTCGTATTCAAGAGAGACTTTTTGCAGTCATTTAATTTTTCAGTATCAAGAATCCACAAAAGGTGGATTCTGATTCCAGAATGTGCTACAAAAAGTAATTTACTATACACAGAAATATAGGAAAAATGCTTTTCCGCTCTTTCGATACCGGGGCCCACAGTACAAGTTTTTCCGTTGAACATATTCTCTTTATTTCGTTAAGTGGTACGTAATAATGCGAGAAAGTAGAAATTGTAAAGCGACCACTATACAAGAGCTATTATAATTTTTGTTCCCAGCTGCCACAAACAACAAGGCAGCCGCTAAACAAAAACAATTTAAAGAAACTTACTTGGAGTTGCCGTATTTTGCAAATTCAAATTCCTTAATTGGCTCCAAACTCACTCAAACAGCGAAACCGAACTGTACGTTCCGAAAACCATCGAAGTGTACTGCCAGATGCCATTCAAATAGCACCAGATTTCATAGCGACCCGATCGGTTTTTCTATTTCTTACAGGAAAATCCTATACGAATTTTTCCTCTTTAACTCATAAGGTAACTTATTATAACATAACTAATATTAACATAACTAATAACCTTTAAATCATAAGGCGTCGGTGGTGTAACGGATAGTGTATACCAGTGTTATACACAAATTCTCGGATTTAAAATCAATCGATGTTATGGATTTTTGGGAGCGAAAAAATCCTCTGTACACCTTCCTTAGGAGGGGAAGTCAAGCTGTCTGTCCCATCTTGTAGATTTATGCATGTAAAATATCCTCAAGCCTAAGAGAGAGAGAGAGAGAGAGAGAGAGAGAGAGAGAGAGAGAATTGATAACAAACCCGTTTTGTTCCCGAAAAATATGATGTAAGTGTCATAAGCCTTATGACCATTTCTCGAATTGGTTCAATGAATAGGTCATAATGAAAGTATAATTTGGTGGAATGAAAAATAAAAAATAGGTGTATAACGGAAATATCTGTTACAAACCCACTTTGTTCCCCAAGCGATTATGTCAGTGCATGAACTTCATCGTGACTCCTGGAATGCATCAACGATTCGATGGATGTGATAAAAAAGGTATAATTTGAATGATAATATCGCAATGGTGGAATGACAAACAGAAAATAGCTGTACGCTAAGATATTCTGGAACGACTAAACTGAATGGATTTGAATCCCAGTCCAAGCGGTGAAGAGGTCGTCTTGAAAATAACAGGCTGGAGGAGCGGAATGGTGCGAAATTTTGTTGATGTGAATTGCGCAAGCGTAGTTAATGGTATTGTACAGTTTGTACCCTAAAAATAACACAGTGTCTACAGTTTTTACGAAAATAAATCAACTTCATTTATTTGACATCTTTCAGTCAAAAAACCGCAATACCAGGAGTTCCATAAGAAGTAATTCTGAAAGTAAAATGTTATGATCAATGACGTGAATTGCTTTCGAGAGATCTAAAAATATTCCAATACGAGCACTTAAAAACAATTCAGATTCACACAACTAATCCTAGCACTGATATGGGACACTACATGGTCAAACTTCAGAATAAAACGCTTCTTGTGAGGCGAAAATATGTACCAAACGCGCAGAAAAGTAATTATAAAATTGTAAACTAAGAACAAATAATTATATGAGATATTTGAACTTGTAACGACGCTTTTCAACAGTGCCACAAATATTGATAGGTTTTATACTCACAAAACAATGACAATTGGTTCTCGAAATGGAAAATCATCAGCATGAATTGGATGAAATAAACAATCTATTATCAAAGAAATAAAGAACGACCCCAAAACCTTTTGATGAGAAAGTGGTAGAGGAAATAAGAAAATGTGATATTGAAATTTCAGCTAGTACAGTAGGCAATATTTGGACGATAAATGGCTAGTAACGACTGGTTGTGGAACAAGTTCCGGGCCAGTAAAGCAAATCTTATATAAAACGATTAAGTGTTGCCACAGAATTTGGAAATAAAATATCATATTTTTTTAAATTTAGATATATTTTTCATGCGAAAGCAAATTGTTGCCTCGGGTGAGTGGCACATGTTATACCACAACCTAAATGCAGAATGGGATGGTCGAAGTCTTGTGCCTGTGAAATAGTGGTGCACGCCCGTGGTTCAACGAGTGCATCAAAGTGTGTCGTCTGCATATCGTCGATAGTGTGAGGTCAAGACGTATATTAAAGTTGTAAAAAATGCATAATAACATTGTTCTTTATGACACATTAATCCTACTCATTGCAATACTCCATTGTGGCTGCTCGACTTCTAAAACCCTCTTCGTACAACATTTGCATTGATTAACATTTAACCTAAAGAGCATTTGCGGAGGGTTTTTTGGAGGGGTTAGAAATTACAGCTAATGCAATGACTAAGATCGTAAACATGGTACTCTAAGATAATGGAATTTAATTGACCCCTAGACTAAAGCGAATTTGTTGAAATCAATGCCACAAAGACTGGAGTCAATAATCAAAGTAAAGAGGAGACCAATACAATATCAAATGAAATAATATTTTTTGTTAAATATCAGTGATGAATGACTTTTGTGCGTAAAAATTTGATATTTTCTATTGTTTGTTAATATCAGCGGGTTCATAATATTTCGAGTGTTTGTAATACGAGGAAATAAAAAGTACGAGTTATCAAAAATATTAATTCTGATAACTATATTTCTCTTACACTCCATCACTTTCTTCTCTGTTTTTGGTCGAATTAGGCGATTTGGACAACACGTGCATACACCCTACATCTACCAGGGCTCAGAGCTATTACCTCGGTAGCAGGTGCATGTAACTTATATGGGGATCAGCATTTAGCTGGATCTGATTTTTATTCCCCAGGGTTGTTAGCCCTGGGGGGTATGGTAGATGAAATGAAGATGAAAATAAGGGGTGAAAGGACGACACACATACAGGCATACACAAATTCATCCATTCCCGAAGCGGGACTCGAGTCAGAGATATTCTGGTCTGAGACTGCCACGGTACGTCTGCCTTTGCGATCTCGGCCATCTGATCGGACTCCATATACATTCTATTGATTTTTTTCGTAGTTTGTTAGGCGTACGGTCGTATTTTGCAGTATATGGACTGTATATGAAGGGCTTTGCTCCAGTTAGTCCTACATCACAACGAGTTTATTCTGATAAATAGGAAGTTAAGATTTAAATACACATTTGTTTTTCGTGGGTCTTTGATGACGAAAAATCGAATGACGGCAAAACGTCTGTCTCCCGTCTGTGAACAACTGTGATTTTCTCCAAAATTGAGATTCTCCAACTGATCTGACTGATGTTGTCCTTGAATTTGAAACCGTTATTTTAATTTTGGGAGTATTTTTCACGAATCCCCTGGGAAATTTTGAAATATTCAAATGAATGGCTCTATATTTTTTTTATAAATTTTGTGTTGGATAGTGTGAAGGGCGTTTAAGAGATTAGTGCAGATCTCATATTCCTTGAAAACTGTTTTTTTTAACATGGCAATTTTTTGTCGGCGTCTTCGTACAACCACAATTATGAGGATAGAGATTGTTTTCGAAAATGAAATCTGTTCCTTAAAGATAGATTTTGAAATAAGGTTATGTAAAACTTTTCGAAAAATTTGAGTACATTTCAGGTACATACGGGCAAGGACATACGTGCTGTTTTAGCACCGCTAGTTAAGATTAGTACCATTGGAATCTGGAGCCACTGGCAAGCGGGGGGGGGGAGGGGCAAGGAAGAGCGTGGACAGGGGCGCCAAACAAACTCCGTCCGAGGGTGGGCCCCACCCGCCCCCCGCCGCCCCCAGAGCGTCTTCAGAGCGTCTGTCGTCATCAATTGTCCGAGCTGCGCCCAGAGCAGCGATGTTCCGGCCTTCGGCTCCGTCCCTTCGTCCCGGGGTTGCTCGGCGTGCTCCGCCCCGCCCGACCTCCTTGACCCGGTCGTGTCCTCTGTCCTCTGTCCTCAGTCCTCTCCTGCGCGGACGAGCACCCTTGCCCTTCGACGTCTTCCCGTCTCCCCTCCCCTCCCCTCCCCTCCCCGCCCCGCCCCGCCCCGCCCCGCCCCGCCCCGCTCCGCTCCGCCCCGCCCCGCCCCGCCCCGCCCCGCCCCGCCCCGCCCGGCCCGCCCCGCCCCGCCCCTTCATTCTGCATCTCCGCGTTGGAACTCCGCCCTCTCCTCTTATTCCCACGTTTCCATTATTTTCGTCGCGTTGTAACAAAGGTCGAAGAGAAGATGGCCTCGTCCGACCGATAATTTACGAGCAACCGCGCCATTTAGAGCAAATGAAATGAAAGAATTAAACGGATTTTTTCGTATGGATAGATGAAAGATTCTCTCAGTCTTTACATGCTTTTTTCTTCGGTTTTTTTCTTCTTCTTCTGCTGCTGCTGCTTCATCTTCTTCCTTCTGATTTTTCTCGTCTTTTAAACCTTCACCTACTGCTATTTCTTCTTCTTCTTTCACTCATGCAGCAACCCTGCATTTGATTTGTCCTTACATTTGAGTACTCCCAGTACATTCAAATTCTGTTCAAGATGACGAATAGAGTATAGTAATTTCGCATTGGTTTTTTAACTTCAAGAAAGTATTTAGTGATATTTCAGTGATTTCTCTTTCCTTATACTCACTACCTTACTCTCTATTTAATTATATTTTTAACTTGAAGTGTAATAGGATAGATATTTTTTAAGTAATTATATAGTTACAGTATAAGCAAAGCAGTGTTATAAATCTGGAACTGGTTTCAAGGAAGGAGACAATGGCTGAGAATTAATTAATGTACTTTCAGTGTAATACTTTGAACATTGAAAATAAAACACTAATATCGCAAAGGTTCTCCTTGTTATTCATAGCATAGAAACACAGGGGACATCATTTTTTCGATGATGAAGGGTTGATATGAAGTTCCAAAAAAAGGAGCGAATAATAATAATAATAATAATAATAATAATAATAATAATAATAATAATAATTCATTATTAGATATTTTGAAGCTGTATAGTGTAAGAAATATATTATCAACTACATAGGCATATTAACGGGTTCTTGATCATGATTCTACCAATCTGTTGCCCTCGTAAATTTTGTTACCGGCTTCCAGTCGCCTATTGTTCATGGATATTCTCTTTCAAAATACCATCAACTTCCCATTCTTCAGAGGGTACATAAAAATCCTCTCTACACACGATTTTGATCATCCTACGTCGCTTCAGGTGGTGGCGCGTCTTGTGTCTTCAGTTGGCACCAAACATTTGCCGTCACTTCAGCCTCCAATGCTGTGGCTCGGGCCCCTTGGGCTGAAATGATCGAAATACGCCTGGAAAGAAATACATTTTCTTGTCGAAACAGCATCGTGTTTTACCGTCGTGCTTTTCTTCTTTAATGTAATACGAATAATATTTCCGAATGTTACATATTTTGTATTAGTTTTATATGTTATTTATATTGTATACCCTTTTTTATTCAAAATCATTATGAATGGAAGTTCGGAAGAGGATTTTCTAGAAATATCTGTCATTTGTGCACACAATATGCCTTGTTGACTTCTCTGTTCGATTGGTACGCAGGGACAAGGCTCGTTAAACCATCATCAGTGTCGGTTGGATATCACAACCTGTGCAAATTGAACCATAACATACAATCCAGAGCAACACAGTTTCCTGGAAGGGCTCATCTTGATTTTGCAATCTTGGCTGCCAACTTGTCTTCAACAATTTAAGAACTTGAATTTGTTGCAAAATCTTGCAAATCACAAATGCGACCCAATAGTAGATAACAATTTATTTAAAAAATAATTGAAAATCTTACGTCTCAATAATTTCACAGCAACTTTATAAATTACTACAACTACTTTATAAATTACATGTTGCATGTTTATAAATTACATGTTACTTATTACAACTACTTTATAAATTACATGTCATCTGTGAACGTTTATTTGTGGGTTTTTTTCTTTTCATAAAGTGAATTTTTATAAAATAATTTTAGATCTGCACCATTAAATCGTACAAATGTACCGAAAACACCTTTAGGGCTCTATGTGTTTCACAGCACGCCGAGGAACGTCCATAACTTCCACCTCTTGAATATGTTCAGTGATAAATTGTTTGCGCTTATACTTGGGTACTACTCAATATTTTCAACGAGTTCAGGCACTTACATTTCAGATTCTTGAACAGTCCTACGCAGCTGTGGTTTATGCAAAAGTACTGTTCTGGGTCGAGTAATGAGGCTATATGGTACTTAGGTGAACAGTGGTTGACGAAAGGAAATTCGTAGAATTTCTTAGTCCTTACGCAAGAAAGCTTTTACCTTCATTACGCTATCTCCATTACGCCGTCAAACAGCTCCGACCAAATACGCACGGGGCCGCGTCGCCGGCCCCGAGAGACAGGCAGCCGTCGAGTTGATTTCGTTGCAGGAAAGTGGTCTGCTACGTGATTCTCGTTAACTTCCCGAAATATTTGTAAAAGTAAATGTATTCTCGGAAATATTGTGTTTCTCGTGTTAATTATTTCATTGTGTTTCTTCTTCATCTTCTTGCTCTTCTTCCTCATCCTTCTTTTTCATAGTGTTTTTCCATAATTTCAGCCTCAGTCTTATGCCCTCTGTAGTCGCAATAGCCTTCGTGCGCACAATAATAGCGTCGCTTTCTTACCTTCGAAATCATACTTTAAAATATGTCATCACCCTGTTTTTGTCTCACAGGATGCTCTCGCGCATTTTGCGAAGAGACCAACCCTTCAAGGTACGGAAATACAAGCATTTGTAATTGGAAGCACGAAATTTCTTCACGCTATTTCGATCTAAACCAATATCGTTAATATGGAATCCCCTAAAGCCGCGTTATAGTTCTTCCGATAAACAAGTAAACAATAGACTTTTTTTATCAGGGAAGTCGGTTTCGATATGCCTATATTCAAAGAATCTCAACGTACATATAAAAATATAAATTTCACCATTCACCAGCACCATCAATGAATAAATATTCAATGCCACTTTTGCTGATCAAATATACAAAACAAACTCAGAACTCTTGACAAAATAACACTTTCTCTCTCCTGCATAAGCGGTAGCCCGAAAACGTGAAAGTGATTGAGCGCATAACTTTAAGATATGATACCATTGCTTTTCCTCTTGCGAATTGTCAGATTATTAAAGCGAGGTACGCTATCCTCTGGTGTAACTATCGTTAAATGATGGGATTATGACCATTTTTATGGAATTGATGCTTGACGACATGAATGACTGGATTAAACCATTTATGAAAGTGGTAATTTTCTGACTTAAATGTCAAGGTCGAAATTGTTGTAGCTATTATTGTTATTTTCATAATTATTTTCGTTGAAGTGGTACGCAGGTGTAGAATGGGTAGGATGTGGTTGTGAAGTATTTTGACTAATGTGGGGGATTTGAAAAGTGGATGGAATAGAAGGATAATAATTTGGATGAGGACTGAATGTTATTTATTAGTTGAGGAGTTGGGTTTATTTTTTATTTTCTTAAGTGGCTGATTTGGATTATTCGATTTTAGTATAGTGAGTACAAGCATTAGACCGTGTTTTAGCTCTGTTATCTTCTGCACTGCAATTCGTACATTTTGGAAAGAAATCGACACTTTTGTAAGTCGACACTTTATAAGCGTTGCTACAATGATTTCCTGTACATATGGCACATACAATGTTGCGTGTGCAGTAGCTCATTGAATGATAGTAGCCTTGAGAACGCGCAAATTGGATGGATCTCAGCTGAAGTCTTCGGTCTTCCAATCGCATGACTGCGTGGCAAAGTCGGTTTAGTTTATAATGTCTGTCCAGTTGTTTTCATTAATTTGTAGTACTGTAACGACAGTAATTGGCAGTCCTTTTTTGCCTTGCAACTACGGGATACTTTTGAGTTGATCCATAGTATCACTTTCGTATACTGATTGAAGAATACCTTTTATAACTACTACCAGATTTTTAGATGCAGAATTTGAGTAAGTGTAACGTTGTTTTCATTTAAGGACTTAGTTAACAGTATGTTATCTTCACCTGAATAAGCTTGTACCTTTCCATTATATATATATATATATATATATATATATATATATATATATATATATATTGAAACACAGAATGTGTTCCCTTACACTAATTAAAACATTAGTGTAAGTAATTAATATCTATTTTGGACTGCGCGGTGCGTGTGCCGGGCGCTGCGAGCAGCGACGAGAGCTGGCGACGGTTGCTCCGCCACCGGTGCCACCGCCGGGAGGCCAGCGTGAGAACGTCGGTTAGAAGCGGGGCAGCGAGCACGTGTAAGCAGCCGTTGGGACAGTCAGGCCGTGCCGCCCGTCGATGAAGGACGTGGCCGGCGTGCTCCCGGCCGGGGGAGTCGTTAGGAAAGTTGCGAAGAGGACAGACGTTAGCGGAGCGGCGAAGAGTTCGGACGTGTGGCGAAAATCCCGCCGGTAGTGCATGGACAAAGAGAACATGCGGTATAGTTAATGAACTACTAGCGACTGGAATATAGTAGACACGTGAATGAGCTATTTAAAGTATCAGTAGAATAAAAGATTCGCGTCGATAGAACATTCGATCGCGTTCGTGTTAGTTAGCGTAGTGGAAGCCTTACCGAAACAGTGTGGTACGGAACTAAAACCAGCACGCATTATAGATGCAGGTTGAGTAATTAAATTCATCGACGGAAGGTGGTTCGAGAGAAGTGCAACGCCGCGGTATCAAGATCCGAGTCGGGGAGGAGCCGCAAGGTCACCAGCCCAGGACGACCGTTACGCCATCAGCCGCCGACGGCCCGCAGCTGCTGTAGAGGTCGGCAATCCTGTCGATGCGAGCTGTTCTACGAGCATCAGAGGTATTTGGTCGGGGCCCCGAAAGTATAATAAATGTCTGTTATAATAACTCTTGGTACCAAGGCAGAGTATATAAAGATTGTCAGATCATGTAATTAACAAATTTGATTTGCAAATAAATCTTGTTCATGATTGTATTTCCATTTTTGATTAGCTTCCCCAATATTATACCAACTTATCCAGGGACCCATTCACGGAAAAGATACCCTCCTTTAGTGTTATATATTGCAGTGAAACACCCGGCATCACCAGGTATGTCACAATATATATATATATATATATATATATATATATATATATATATATATAAAGTTCGGTGAAAAAAATTAGTACCGCTTTGAATAATACTATAAATTCTGACATGTCAGTTACTTCACACACAAATATTGGAGGAACGTTAACTGGTGATTCTGTTTCATTGAGTTCTGATAACCTTTCGAATCAATTTTGTACTGACACAGCGTATACATGTTCATTTGCGAGTTTTTGGTAGGGGTGGATTCGTTCTCGTTGTTATCGAGTGATCTCTTTGAAGTTTGTTCATTTAGGTGATCATTCGAATTGGTTACTTATATTTCCACATTAATCGTTGAAAGGAACTTGTGCAATGCGCGATAGACACTAGGAGACGCTGCACAGCGCGATGGCATTGCTTCGCAATCTTGTGCTGGTATTCCTCTTTCCACTGACATTTTATGCGTTGTCGTGAGTATTTGAAGTTGAAGTTGTTGTGATTATGGTTGATGTGACCATATAGTTTCTTGGGAATTCAAATCAACCAATAAGCCCGACTCACCAACTAATAAAAAACCTTCAACCCTCAACCAACTGATTTTCTCTCTCTCTTCCAACCACTCCTCCGCTACAAGAAACTGAATTCAGGGACACTCCACGACCATTTAAACGTAGTATAGAAAGTGGGAAATAGAGATAAATACAATGAGTCGTCAACAAAAGTTTTCACTGTTTCACAGTCTCCCACTAAAACTCGTCAATAATGACATGGTGTTCTACAACCGCCCCCGTTCGTTATCTAGGTATCTTAATGGGTACCAGATTGACAAGAAAGACCTTCAAGTTGATTGAACACAATAGACGCTTAGCTATTCTTAGACCAGTAATGATCCACCAGTCCACCTTACACCTGACCCTGCACCGATGTCGTAAGTTCGTGTTGCTCATAGAAGGTACTCTCTCAAGCGAATGTGGCTCGCTTGACCCGTGGCAGCCAGAAGCCTCAACTCCCGCGTTCCACACAAATGAAGTTATCAGTTCATGTAATTAGAAGAATTCGGGTTAAGATGCGATGCATGCTGCACTAGAATTTCACATCAAGCAACCATAGAACTGTAAACACGAATGCCTCGTACATGGAGTTCGAACCCACAACCATGGTATAACACGAACATGGGCGTAGTTCCCCTAGTGGCTACAACAGGCAAACCTCAGAAACGTAGCTAATTCAGCGTATTGTATTCAAGGAATGCCAGGAATAAGGTGGGGGTAGTTTAACTAAATACTTCATATACATCCCGATTTCTCTTAAGTTCAGCGAGAATGATAATTTACGGTTCCAAACTTCGTAATTCGCGAGTCAAAACGAAGACGAAAGCGATGAGGACGCATTGTGAGCAGTAGATCTGTGGGCCCGGATATAAACCCGCGTAAAGAACCCACAATAAAGTTTATCTCTGAAACGCAAGCCCTCCCGCTTCTATAGAAAGATTTCGGAGTCTTAATCCCTGACGATGCAAACCTCACAAGAAATTAGCGGAAATATCCTTAAGACGGCGTAGATTATTTCTCACAATCACGCAACTTTTGCTTTACGAGACGTTCAGTTCGAAAAAAAACCTTAACGAGATACGCTGGAAACTTCATTTACGGCATTAAGTACAGAATGAGCTTTAACCTGATTCCTTTCGCCACTTTTATCGCGTCGTTTCTTTCTAATCGTATCACCGACGGTTCTAGAATCGGCGTGGAAGGATGGACGGGGAGGGGAGTCTGTCTGCAGCTTTGGGCGCCGCCGCTTCGAAAGTCAGGGGAGTCCAATGCAGATCTGCACTTCTCTCGTTGCCCCTTAAACAGACCCACTCCCAGACAAAATCATGCAAATGTATCCTAATAAGTGGGGGACGGATTTTAATGAAATGAAATATGTCTTTTTACTTTTGAACAATGACTTATAGCATTGAAATTAATTTTATGTTATGACAAAAGGAAATGACCTATTTTTATTTCATTTTTTGCATTTTTAGTCGATTTTTACTAATAAGTCATTTTTTTTACATTTTTCCGTCAGTTTTAATGCATTTTCCCCTGATTTTATTAATTTTAACATATTTTTAATGGTGCTTGCTTCAAATAGTATTACGATTACAACAAATGTACTCCACAGACGTAGGTGTCCTGAGTAATCTATTGGTTTTCTTCGCTCAGAAATTGTATTGCCAGCTGTTGTGAGTACTAGGTAATCTAAGGATCCTGTACAGCCTATCAGCGCCATTAGCGGTTCAGCCGATTTCGGGATAACTAAAGACATAGATTTCCTGGGAAAGAAGAGTCCAATCCAAAGGATTGCAAACTCAGTACACCTGATCGAATAGAAGTCTCGATTACATCAGTGACGTATCCTGTTTAAGTTGCCCATTCGAACTGCTTTTGTTCACATTTTTTACGTCATTATTCTTTTGTTTTAGAGCAATTTAAAAACATTTTAACAGCGTTTTATTAACCATGTTTTAAGTGCTCGAAATCCGCCACTATTAAGAAAAATGAAATAGTATACAGATGATTAAAAATTACCTTCGGACCCGCGAGATGGACTTCAGTTATTCATGATCACGCGTTTCTGCGAGAAAAAATTGAAAATCGCCGTAGGTTTGAATTGTTCTTCAATACTAGTTGAGTATTGAAGAAGGGTTCTGTCAACACGAGGAGTCAGGTTCTTGAAACACGATCTAACGATAGAATGAATTGCCCACATCAAAATGCTAAACTTTTGTCCTGCATGTTTATGTATGCATAACGTACGTGTGGCAGAGGAGACGCCAAGCGCACGATAATGCGCGCAGAATAATGAAACGGCGAGTGTCGTGCATTTAGCGCTAAGCGCGTCACTGTCGCCCTGCCGTCAAAGCCACCATTTTCGTCAAAGGACGGCTCGACCTTCATAGCACTTACCTAAGAATCTCTGGCGTTGTGAATCGATAGTTTTATCGCCATCAAGCGATTTATGTTTCTTCGCTGGCTGAAATTAGTACCGGATTTACCTAAAAGCAAAGTAAGAAGCTCGTTATTCGGGGCTTCACGCCCTGAAAAAAACAATAATTAAGTACGTTTGTGTAAATAAAATTTTTTTTTCAGTGTAAGCCGCACGAGGAAACCGTATGCAAAATATCTAAACTATTACAAAACGCTCTGAAATCCATTGATACGACTGACACGAAGACGCACCGTATCACCTTGAAAGTAACACATCCCGACCCTAACGCGCCATCGTTTAAAACGTGCACATTATATTTTCATTAACACGTCCAACACAGCATTTCCCATAGACATAGAATAAATTAATTTCTGTGCATTCATTCAAAATGTCACATTTTAAAAATATATTATTTGTGAATAGTATTAACTCCATTCATATATAATTTGTTCATCTTATTTCTACATTATTTATGAAAAACATTAATGCCATTCATAAATAATAAAATTACTTCTATTCATAAATAATAGACTAATATAATTAACAAATAATAATTAATTATACTATTGTATTATTAATACTATTCACAAATAATTTGTTTCATTAATTTTTATGATGTACAAAATATACCAAATCACTTTATATTATATAAACCTTGAACGAAATTAAAGACGTATACCACAATATTTGTTTTAATCACACTTTGTATTTAATTGTAAATATTCGGTTAATGCAAGGCAAGCCTATAATGAAGATTTCGACCAACTGCGCGAAATATTCCAGCTCATTTGTTTCACACACCACGTTCGCGTTCGAAGAAAGCGTTTAAACACATTCCATCCACGAGAAAATGGGCGCGGTCAGCAAACGCCACAATAAATCTATTCTCTTTCTTTTTGGAGCCTCGCGTCGCGAATGCGTTGGTTTTTATTTGTGACGCCGGAGCCCTCGAATTACTCGATATGAGCAGCCATTACAGAGCAAGGGGGTACCCCGCTGCCCTTCTGTAACGATAGCCGGGGGGGGGGGGGGGGGCTGCGGCTGATTTAGTGGTGGTGCCGGAGCGCGAGGCCTGGCTGGGTGACGAGATCCCCGGGGTCCATTTCGCCATTTCCACTTAACCTTCCGTGAATTTATGAGAGGCAAGTGGGCAGTACGGCAGTGTGCTCTTTTAAGTGAAGATCGCCGCTGTAACGGATGTATCTAGGTTGCGAGGGTAATAAACTTGACTAGGGGCGGATATGGAAAAGTAGCGAATGCATCATCTCTTCGATGGTTTACATCGTGATATTTGCATATTTATTTCATCCCTGGGTAGTCGTTATGAAGATCAATTAAAACTGGAATCGGATATTTGGATGTAGAGAATAGATGTGTAATTGTCGTCAATTATATAGAAAAAATAGAATCAACGAACTTATTTTTGAGTTTTGGATAGCAAAAGAAAAAACATTTTCAAGAGAACTGTGCAAAAGTAATGAATGCACGGATATGGATTTGCAATACATAGATGTTTTTTCCTAAACTAGGGCGCATAGGATATTTTCTTCAGAAATATTTATTGGCTCTGATAATTATACGTTAGGCACAAAATTATTACTACAACATTGTGCAGTTACATGTTAATATATGACCTTCAGTAATCATCTGTTAATCAGTTGTTTACATAAACTATGAATAATTTTTTAAAAAATATTCCATTTTTCCAAGCAATATTTTTAACATTCAGAGATACTGAAAGAAGCCATGAATAAGAAAAATAAATTAAATGAGTTTTTTCCTAATCCTTTTTTTAATGTATATTTCATTGCCATTGAAGATTCCGGATAGCAGACTCCGCAAAATTCTTTTTATGGATAAAGATAATCTTGTTTTAGAAAATATATTTTGATTTAAACATTCAAAAATAAAAAGTAAATTCCTGATTTCGCCCTATTTTATTTTGGATTATGAGTAATCTAAGAAACTTGAAGGCACGTATTATTGTTGTTAAACCGCTATAGAAATTTAAATATTTCATTTTTTTTAGTTTTCCTCATAAAGTGGTAAAAATGAAAACGTAATTTTGACAAATAAAAAGCACTCTCTTGTCTACAGGTAAAACCAAATTGCCTTCGGAAATCTAACAAACCAACTGCGTTACGATGTAACTGGTATGTGAAATTCTCTTATCTTGAAATCGTAGGTGCCGCAAGACTGCATTTAGGTACTTCGGGGCTTCGAACGTTTCGTCCCAACACTGAATAATTTTCTGATTTCCTAAAACATCATGTATTAAAAACAGTTAAATAGAGACTTTTAGATACAGGAGATATATGGTGAGCCATGTTGCCAATGACTACCACCGACATAACCTAGGGTACTTAACACCAGAAAGTACAACTAACTAGGAAGGGCTAGAGTTCGACACAGGAACTTTTCTCAATAAAGTTATTCATTGATTTTCAGATGGAATACATCGTTCAGTATTATGTACTTTACTGATGTGTTTTCACGTCTATGCTAATTAAAAATGCAAGCGAACTTAATCTAAACACTGAAGAGGATATTCACGGAGAGATCCTCGGGGTAGTGCATCGCGGTTAGCTAAGAGTTTGAAAAAGGCTTCGAATGGAAATCTATTTTTAGTCGATTGCAGATAGGCTTTTTGCTAGTTTGAAATGGGATGCTGCTGGTAGGTCTCGTAGGTTTTGGTAGACGTTCTGAGATATAAGGGTTGTTCATATTGATGTTCAATTCGCAATTGGATTGTTTGTTACTTATGAATCAGGGGGATTTGTGAATCATCTGAGATATTCATTTTTAACGATATGGGGTTTATTGGCATTTGCAGGATCTGCGTTTGCCCACAGCGCTGGGCACTTTTTCCGCGGCCCCGCGTGTGGCCCGCGCCGCACTGGAGCTCCAGCGCCACCGTCTCCCGAGCGGCGAGGCAGCCGGGTTAACCGCGCGACAGCCAGCGTTCGGTTCCGAGCTCATTAGCAAGTGTTAATTATGCATCTCTCCACACTCGGCGTTGCGCGCCTGTTAACGCGCTGGGCGAGCGGGCGAAGCGCAGCGCCGCGCCCTTTGAGCGCGCACGGCCACGCCCCACGCCGCGGCGGCAGCCCGGCCCAAGACTGCGCATCGCGGCCTCGACTCGGCCAAGTCGACTCTTGGGAACCACACTCTCACCTTTCTCTCTCCCTCTCTCTCTCCCATTCTCTCTCTTCCACTCTCCCTCTCTCCCACGCTTACTCTCCCTCTCTCCCACTCTCACTCTCCCTCTCTCCCACGCTTACTCTCCCACGCTTGCTCTCCCACTCTCACTCTCCCACTCTCACTCTCCCACTCTCACTCTCCCACTCTCACTCTCCCACTCTCACTCTCCCACTCTCACTCTCCCACTCTCACTCTCCCACTCTCACTCTCCCACTCTCACTCTCCCACTCTCACTCTCCCACTCTCACTCTCCCACTCTCACTCTTCCACTCTCAGTCTCCCTATCTCCCACTCTCACTCTCCCTCTCTCCCACTCTCACTATCTCCCACTCCCTCCCCTACTCTCTCTCCCCCACTCTCTCTCCCCCACTCTCTCTCTCCCCCACTCTCTCTCTCCCCCACTCTCCCCCCACTCTCTCTCTCCCTCTCTCTCCCACTCTCTCTCCTTCCGTCCTTCCAAATCATTTATCGAAGTGAAAATGATATTTTATATAAACAGTTACATCATATTTACAGTTACATTACAGTTACATATTTTATACACAACAGATACAGTTAAACATATTAATCCCACAAAAATCATTATCTATAATAATAATTTCCTGTCCGCAATACTTACGGTACTTCGAATGGTTAGTTATATATTTTGTTACGATAAATTAAATAAGTTTAGAAATGTATGTGGAAACACTCACAGGAAAAAGGGATAAAACCAGTTACTAAATCTTGTAGCACGTGGTGTAGCTAGAATCCACATTTTATGGGTTCTCAATACCGACCTCGATAATGACGGCAAAACATCAGTCCGTCCGAGTGGGAACACCGCTAGTGGCTAAACCGTTCAGCCGATTTTTCCAGAATTAATATTCTTCAATCGATCTGGCTGATGTCGCCGACCTTGAGTTTGCATTACCTGTGAGTACATTTGAAATCGATATTTTAATTTTGGGGGTACTTTACATGAAGTCCCGAGGACATTTTTCAAATTTTGGCTCCGTCCTTTTTGATACAATTTTATTGATAGTGTGAAGAACTTGTAAGAAAATGTTCTAGGTCTAGGTCTAGGTTCGTTGAAAACTCTTGAAAGTTCAAAATTTTGTCGGCGACTTCCTAAAATATTAAACAGAGATTTTTCCCTCAATGAAATCTATTTCTCAAAGAGAGATTTTGAATTAAGATAATATACAATTTTTCGAAAATTTGAGTACTTTTCGCGTAATTTTTCGTAAAAGTACGTGCGAGAAAGTAAGTCCATGCTGATTTAGCACTACTAGTTTCTCTATTAATTAGATCGTTTCATCGATTTCGATATTCCCGTATATTTCCCTGATTTCTCTTCCCATTTACAGAAACCCCAAGCAACAACGAATACAGACAACTAATTAAAAAATAGTGAAGCATTTTCGAGTTGCAATTTGTATCGAATAACTTATATCATCAACTGTGGCTTACGCGCTGTACTTACGCTGGTTTTACTGGTTTTACGCTGGTTGCGCTGGCTGCTTGCGCTGGTTTTACTTTGAAAATTCGCTTCTACTCTAAACTGTTTTCACCCTTCTAATATCAACGTGTTCTGAACGAAGTATCTCATTATTTCAAACAGTGTCTACTGCTTCAAAAGAGTTTACACAAACCTCGTTGTATGTTTGGAATAATTCCCCACCTCTGCTCCCTTTTCAGGAAGTAGGCGGCAGATCAAATATAGTTTGTATCTCCAAACTCTGCCCTGCAACAGAGCCAAGACCTCCGAGAAAGCCCCCAAAAAATTGCCATCAGCGGGAAGATCTGCGTTGAAAGTTTCATCGACAGCTTCAAAAGCCTTTTACACGGGAAGTCCGCTGACTCAACCAGCAGTTTCCGCTCAACGCTGTACTTCACTCTTCCAGTACACACGCAAGTAGCCAGTCTAGGTATATAGAGTACATGTGTTAGGAAAGAGTCACATGCATTACAAAATTACTATTCATGTTATTAATACCATTATATAAGAATAAATATAAATTAGTTACGCCGGAATTGTCTTTTCATAGTGTATTTCGTATTCGCTCTTGCCAGTTCGGAAAAATTGTTGTAAAATACTGCAAGTAGACAAGATATGTTCTTGAAAATTGAAATCAATCTTCTACTTTTTACTTTCTCCCTACGGCATAAAGAGAAAGTTATGAAATGCTGCGTGAAAAAAATGAAGAAATTTCGGCAGAAAACTCAGGGACTCTATTTCGGCAGAAAACTCTATTACAGGGACCTGGTAACGAAAACGGAGATAAATCCAGCTTCTAAATTTTTGAAAAATATCCTCTGTCAAATGGTGTAGCCCGAATCCATGTTTTGTGGGACCTTGACACCGAAAAATCGAATGACGGCAAAACGTCTGACCGAATATCGCTAGCGGCTAAACCATTCAGCCGATTTTCTCCCATTGATATTCCCCAATCGATCTGGGACTGATGGCGCGGCTCCTTGAATTTGATACCGATATTTTAATTTTGGAGGTATTACTAATATGTGGATACTTTACACGAAGCCTCTGGAATATTTTCCAAATTTCAACAAATATGGTTTCAGCATTTTTTATAAAATTGTATTGTTGGATAGTGTGTAGGAGGTTTAAAAGAATGGTGTAGGTCTCATCTTCGTGGAAAACCCTAATTTTCGAAAATTGCAAGAGTTCAACCTTTTTCAATTAAAATGTGAACAATGAAACCATTATTTTATTTGTTTCGACCACAAAATTGTTGTTAACCTAAACGGAAAATGTGTACACATGCGCGTGTGTGGGGTCAATGCAAGTAGTCGGTATGAAGCATTCGCTGTTCCCCCCATAGTAGGTCACAGAGTATTTTTAACTTTTTAATATTAAATAAATTAAATGCAGCAATGTAGTGAAGCACTGCCGATGAGATTGTGTACACGAGTAATTTATGTTGTTCAACCACAAAACGAAAGGTTTAAAAGCATTTCTTATTTTTCCCGAGATATTTGGTTAGTAACGTAATTAGTCGTTTTGAAGATGAAGATGTAACTAATTAGGTATTTTGCATCGTTTTTGCTACCTTTACCGTGAGGATGACGGAGCAGCATCTCAAAATCTGGGCAAGTATTGCGCGCGTTCCTTGTGTACACAACCTCTTCGCATCCTCATCCTTAGGACTGGCCGAAGAAGCAGAAGTGAAAGGAGAAGAAGCGTAAGCAGAAAAACCTAAACGAGGAAACAAACGAGGAAAATCCTTCCAGAAAGTCTGCACAGAGAAGACAGAAAAAGAACGTGCAATCGAACTGACAAGCAACGCGATACAGTTGGGCGATTTCGAGGTTACAGCCATTAAAATTACCAAGATAGCTAAACACATTCGTCATCGCAGATGCCAAACACTTGCAAACATCTCAGACAAGTTGACATCCAACATGTCCTCCCCTTTGCCTCCCACCTTTCTCTCCACGTAATCACTCAGTTGTGCACAGCTGCTTCTCTATTTAGGTGCTACGCTTGTGGCTCCAATCTTCTTAAATTTTACGTTTCCTGTTTCTTAAGGGGATTTTCCTCCACTTCTTTATTTTATTTTCAGTTACAGGTTGTAGGTTTTGGCCGTAATGCGCAATCCTTATTAAGATTTTTCTGGGCATTGTTCAAAACAGCTATGTAGGTAGAGTTGAAAATCCGTAGAGATTTGAACCAACGACCAACGAACACACTGCTTCTGGCCCAGCCTCGCTACTGCAAAACCTAACCCCTTTTTGACATAACACTGTTATGATATTGTGACGATCTTAAGGCAGAAACATCAAAACATAACGCCTCGTTATTGGCAGTTGACGTAGTTGAAAACTGTGTTGGCGTATCGTGCGCCAAGCTAAAAGATCCGTACGCCAAAGGGGGACCAGACGAGGCAAGACAAAAGACGAATCGAGTGTAGGCAAAAGAAAACAAAAAGATACTGGTAAAAATCACAGGGAGGAAGACGATAAGAGACGAACGTGAGCGGAATGAGCTAGACGAAAGCAGACAAAACGACTCACAACGATACTAAAATGCAAAACGCGACGGGATGAATTAGAGGAAAGAAGGCGAAGCGAGACGACAAAACGAGACAGAATTAGTCGATAAAGACGAATCGAAATGGGACAAGAAAATGCGAAGTCTACAAGAGACGAGCCGAGAGTGGAAGAAAACGAATTGAGACAAGAACGAAAAACACTCAGAGAAGGTGAAAATATGGCGAGACGAAAGAATGAAAAATGTGACGAATCGAGTGTAGAAAAAAAAGACGAAAGCAGATCAAAATTACATGAAAAAAGACTGAACGAGACATCAGACGGGTGGGGCGGGGCAGGACGAAGCAGTGCGCGTGGCAGGCTGGTAGCAGGCTGGGTGCGGGCGGGGTGCGGGCGGGGTGCGGGGCGGGTGCGGGCGGGGTGCGGGCGGGGAGCGGGCGGGGAGCGGGCGGGGAGCGGGCGGGGAGCGGGAGGGGAGCGGGCGGGAAGCGGGCGGGGAGCGGGCGGGGAGCGTGCGGGGAGCGTGCGGGGAGCGTGCGGGGAGCGTGCGGGGAGCGGGCGGGGAGCGGGCGGGGAGCGGGCGGGGAGCGGGCGGGGAGCGGGCGGGGAGCGGGCGGGGAGCGGGCGGGGAGCGGGCGGGGAGCGGGCGGGGAGCGGGCGGGGAGCGGGCGGGGAGCGGGCGGGGAGCGGGCGGGGAGCGGGCGGGGAGCGGGCGGGGAGCGGGCGGGGAGCGGGCGGGGAGCGGGCGGGGAGGAGCGCGGGAGGCCCCTGGGCTGTTTAAAAATGCGCGCACGAGAGCTGCGTGGGTGGGCCACGCCACGCGCCGCCGGAAGCCCGCAAATTGCGCGCAGCACACCTGGGACGCCGCCCGGGCGCGCGCCGCGCCGGTTAACGCGCGTTTGCTCCGCATCAGCCCCCCCCCCGCTCCCCCGCCTCACTCGCGAGAGGGCGGAAGCGTTTTTAGTGCGGATGCGACACGCGAAACCTGGGATTTCGAGCGCTGGAAGGACTTTCTTAATCTAAAGCTGCGTTTTGCCCTTCGCCCGCCACGAGATACATTTGGTGACACGGAGAACTCTCTGAAAACAATCTAACTTCGCTTTTTATAGCAATATAATAATTTACTATAGCTGTAAATAAATAGTTAGAAAATGTAATCTACATACAGCCAAAAATACGATTATAAATTAGCAATACTAACTCAAATTATAGCTACTCATCACTTGACGGCGGATTTGGATTTTAATGAAATGATTCGACAAGTTGAGCATTTTTTACCTTTTTCCGTTATTTTTAAAGCATTGTTTGCTAATTTCATCGATATTAATATAATTTCAATAGTACGAATATATAAGTACTTTGCGCGGCAACCCGTGAACGGGCTGCGGCCTTCCTTTATAAATTTAATGTATTTATTTATTTATTTTTATTTATTTATTTATATTTATTTATTTATTTATATTTATTTATTTATTTATATTTATTTATTTATTTATATTTATTTATTTATTTATATTTATTTATTTATTTATATTTATTTATTTATATTTATTTATTTATTTACTTACTTACTTATTTGTAATTAACTTTTAATAATCTTTCTAATAATCTTGAAATACAACTTACATTACTATTAGAGTGGTAGATGTAGTATTATATTATATCTCTACTTCGGTTCGAGATCTGAGAATTTATTTAACAATGTATGGAAAGGAAATTTATTCTTGATGCGAGTTCTGTGTATTGGATTTTGGCAGAGTCTTAGCAATGTTAAGTCGGGAATATTTAGGATGTTCTGCAAAAAGTTAGTGGATACAAAAATGATATGTTTGATTATCGTTTCTAGCTGGAATTATTTACGGAGTTGAGCATTCGAGATGTACCATGGGGCATTCGTGATGATGCGGAGGAACTGATTATAGATTACTGAGTTTTTTGTGTAAGATTAGGATGCGCTGATCCCAACTGGGCACCAATATAATAGTAGTGGTCGTATGATAATTTTATAGAGCAAGAACGCAGTATTGTATGATACTTTAGCTGATTTATTATTGTTTTTATTTGGTGCAGTTTTATTTTTTGTTTGAATAACTTTATTATCGATATGTTTTTTCCAATTGAGCCGGGTGTCTAAGAAAAGGCCTAGATATTTTATCGGTTTATTATGAGGATGCCATTGTACAAGTTCTTGATTCAACTGTTAGGGGGTTGGGGATCGTGGGGTCTTAAGGAAAATATTTTTGCTGCTGTTTTTGATAGATTTATTTTAATTTTATTTTTTTCTGCTCAGCTGTCAATTTGGTGTAGGTATAATGGAAGATCGATTTTTATTGAGTTTATGGTGGGACCTGATGAATATTTAGCCGTGTCATCTGCAAATTGGGCGGTTTTTATTGAACTATGTTTCGGTAGGTCGGCTACATACAAGTTGTAAAGAGCGGGAGACAACGGGGAGCCTTAGGGAAGGTCTGCTTCGACCGCTTTTGGATTAGAGTGATGGTTATCAACCGTAAGGGGAAGTTCTATCGCCGAGGAAGTTGGACATGATTTGTGTAAGATAATGTGGAGTGCCTATTTCTTTCATTATATAGTTTGGAGCTTTGTGCCATGTTCTATCGAAGGCTTGGGAAATGTCGAGAAAGATTGCAATTGTATAATAGTGTTTTTGGAATGTCGAATGGATTTTTTCAGTGATTCTGAGTAGTTGGTGATGTGTGGTGATGGGGGGATAGTATTCTTTTTTCTTAATATTTTGTTTGTTAATTGCCAGATGGATTTATTAGTGATGGTATTATCGAAGTTTTTGATTGATTTGCGCACTATATTTATTAAGTTATGTTAAGTTCTAGTTTTAGCCCTGGTGTTCTTAGTTGAGACCATAGTCTGCGGGTTTTTGTCGACTCTGTAAATTGAGTAGTTTGGCATATAAAATTTATTTTTTTTTCTTTAGGGGAGTCTCTGTGATGCAAATTACATCGACACGCTGTGAATTTAAGAAGTTTATTAGTTCTGGTTTTTTATTGGTTAAGCAGTTAGCATTCAAATTGGCGAAAGTAAAACCTTTAAGGTGTTGTGTTGCCATATTTCCGTTAATGTAGGCGGAAAATGAATTTTGAATTGAGTTGATTATGATGGGTATAAGGGTGTTTATGGCATTGATTATACAGGACGTAATTGCATTAATGATTGTATTTATAATGGGATAGTTGAGTGATTCTTGGGGAAAGTTGGTTGAATTTGAATTGCTGATAGGATTTGGACGGACCTGGGATGTGGTACTACTAATATGGGTAAAGTTGTTGAGAGGTGGTGTTTTGGGAAGAAGAGGGAAATGGGTGTTACATTGTAGTGGAGTGGGTTGGTGGGAAGATCTTTGATTTCTGTTTTGGAGGTTGTTTAGGTTCCCAGTTTTTCTTTTTTCAATGTATTCTTTTAGGTAAGGACAGCTGGAGTCTCGATTATTGCCCTCGTGACTGCCTTGGCAGTTGCGATACTTTGGTACTTAATTACGATTAGGACAAGTTACCGAGTAGTGATACCCGAACAAAAAGCGCAGCTAACTGATTGGTTGCAATTATTTTGTATGGCCATAATCTAGACACCGCTGGCATTGAATGGAACCATGGAGTTTTTTCTTTGCTTCCGCATGTATGTATAGTTACAAATTTGCTTAATGGCTATTGGATCTTGTCCTGAAAAAACAGCTGCAACAACTGGGATAGGTCTGTTTCCTTTATGAAGTCTGGTGATTCTTATCAGCGAAGGAAAGCGTTGTTTTAGGTCTTCATATATTTCTTGGTCAGTAATGGATTGATTGGCGTTCTTGAACACTACCGATATATTTTTATTTAATGGGACTCTGACGGAATGAAAACTTCCATGTGTGTTAAATATATACTTGATTAAGTTTCGAAAGTCCGTGTGTGAGTTTGCACTTTTTTTTATTTTATTGTTTTATTGATCTGCAATGAAGTTTGTGGTGATTTTAGATTCAAGTTCTTTGATGAATGCACTAATATTGATAATGTATACTACTATGATTGGCGGTATTTTATTGGGGGTTTCACTTTGATTACTAGGAAGGTCGTTGATATGAGCGAATCTATTTTCGGTTGTTTGCTTATCAAGTTCACTTGGAGGTCCGAACCTGTTTCTCACCGGCACATTATTTAATAGTGAGTTAGATTTTGTGTTTTGATCATTGTAACTGAACTTTTTGGGTTCACGCTCTATATCATTGTCTGTCACTGACCTTTTTCTGGAGTCTGAAGAGACTTTTTCTGGTAGTTGAACGGTTGGGGGTTGGCTGAGTTGAATCGGTTCCTTGCCATCGGCGCCGGGGGTGTTATGTTGATTGATATTTTCCAGCGTCACCTCCATTTCGTCTGCGATGAATTGATTTGAGTTATCTGGGATGAAACTTTCCATTGTAGATGACGGGTTCTCGCTGTTGTTAAGAACCGTTTTGGAGGGTGTTGGAGGGTCGTAGCTGCACGCCATTCACTACACTGAGTCGCACTTCACCGGAATTGTTTCGATGAATTATTTATCAGTAGCAGTGGTGTGGTTCACTTCACTAGATAATCATTAGTTTTGTCGCGATGGGACGCGTGGCTCCCCGCCACTCCGCTTATTGGACTAGCCAACAACGAAGTAACGGTTTTATCGCAACAGATCTGACAGGGTCGCACAGCAGAGCTCTGGCTACCTCTCGCCACCACTGTCGGGCGAAGAATGGGCTCAGGCCTACCTGCGACAGCCTTGCCTCGTGGCCATGGGTTAAGGGGGTACGAGTGGTTAGCACGAAGACATCCCCACGCCGTATTCCGCTCTTCTCAACCTAAGAAGTGAATTTTCTCATCTTCACACAGCAACATATACCGGGACATTGCAAGTAAAACGCACCCTATAGTCTTGGCTCCACCGGCAATCGAACCCGGGGCCGCGTAGCGGAAAGTTTTTTTTTTAATTTATTTCTTCTCGTTCGACCAAAGGTCTTTCGAGGGGTTTCGGTTTTACATACTGACATTTTGGGGTTTGAGCATTCCTGACAAATTGAGATTAGATACTCTGGCTCGTTTAATTCGTTTGTTTGCTTCTAGAAGCTGCTGGGATTTATTTTTGATTTTTTTGGGGGGGTAAGCTGTTAGGATTGCCCTATCGATCAATAGGAAGGGAACGTGAAAGATTCTATTTAGATACGGGATGATATTATTGGTTTAGGGAGGTTTAAGCATGTCTTTGGGAAGTTTGGATTTGATTCGGCTTGGGATGTTTGCTGTTCGACCTAGGTGAAATTTCAGAGCGGAATGAGATGAGGGAAAGGAAGAATAGAAGTTATTTGCTACTTTTTTAATGTGTTTGAGCACTGTTTCCATTTGGAGTTCTCTATGAATTTGGTGGTTAGGTATAAACCATGGAGATTTAATTGACGTGGCGGAAAGTGAACACAATGACCATGAGCTAGCCACAAACAATTTTAATACTACTTACTTCAAATGACATTTATGAGATGCAATACATGTTCTCCACAGAATTCCTGAGTAGTCTATTTCATTCCTTTGCTCAGAAATTGTAACGTGAGCCACAGTATGTAATCTAAGATTTTTGTGGCGCCTATTAGCGCCATTGTCTGGCCGATTTTGGGATAACTAAAGACTGAAATTTGCTGGCAACGAAGAGTCCAACCAAGCGTTTGTAAGCTGAGTTCACTTTAACGAAAGGAATAAGTCATAACCACATCACCACAACGCGCTTTTCAAACACACACTTTAATCTAAACTTGATTTCTTAGTTTATGAACGAGTTGCTGATAACTTCTGGCATACACGAACATAACCTTACAAAAGAAAAGGGAATGTAATGTTCTTTCTCAATTGTCTCTGATGTCAGTAAATCTATCTCTCATTAAACATAACACTCGGCTAGTAGTTTTAATATTTTCGCTTCAAATAAATTGTCACCTACACAAAATGATTTTAAGGCGAATATCTGGTGCAGTTGAATGCCATGTGACTACTACCTCGCCTCCGTCACGTGTTCCAGTTTCCTCTGATTCAATGAGCAAATGCTTACATATCGTCTTGGTCTGCATTTGGACATAAATTGAGCTTCACTATTTGTGCAAGTTTTTTTGAGCTCAGTGGGCTGTACAGGGGAACAGTTACTGGAATAATCATTCTTATATCACAGAGCAGTAAGGTGATTCCTGTACGTGGGGACGATAAGGAATAAGAGCCAAAATCTGTAGATCTTTTATAGTTGCAAATCGTTTATATCACACGGGAACAGATATTGCCTCATCTTCAAATATTGCCAACAACGTTCGTCGCTACCTATAGCGATAAATTTAGTCTCCACAATTAATCCCCACATAAAAATTGCCATACTGAGTCAAACACGTCTCATGAAAATATGTAAATAAATAAGATAAATAAATTAAAACAAGCAAATAAATTAATGAAAATAAATAATTTATGAAAATTAATAAACAAATCAAAATTAATAAATTAATTAAATTTAATAAATTAATTAAGTATAATAAATAAATTAAATATTTTTGGAAATTTCAGTCGCGTCGGCCATTTGCGTTCCAACGGACGAAGGCGGATCAAATGTGTACGAATCCAGCAGCTCGTGAACTGCGCCTCCTCGGCCTTCGCGGGAGATATATCGCGTTGGATAATGTTCGGAAATAGTCGCGCGCGCCACGCCGTCGCGACGCGTTCGGCGCAAATAGCGCGCGTTGGCGGGGCGGGGCGGGGAGGGGAGGGGCGGGGCGGGGGCGGGGCGCGGGGGGGCGGGGGGCGGGCGGGGATTGGGCGCGGAGGGGCGGGGAGTGGCGGGGGCGGGGAGGGGCGGGGAGGGGGCGGGGGCGGGGGGCGGGGCGGGGCGGGGAGGGGGCGGGGCGGGGAAGGGAAGGGGCGGCCGCAGCGGAAGAGATCAGCAGGAGATGGAGCTTGGCCGGAAAGACCGTGAAATCATATTAGACTTCTTTTTATCGCGCTGTCTAGATTCTGCCGATTTACTACTAGACCTATGAGCATTCTCAGTTTTCTTACTTTTATGTTTTACATCTTGATTGGTACGCAAGGCAGCTAGTATATACTTCATAACGATAGTAATATTTATAATGCTTGTTAACAACATTCTCTTCGCCTTTTTTTTCTTTTTCTTCCTTTCTTTTTCTCGTTTTGTATATTTTTGTCTTCTTGGTTTTTCTTTTCTCTATTACAAATTTTCCAGTGTTCAATGTCCACATGGCATGCTTCTCCCAATGCCCTTCACTCGTGCCTTTCCTTCCGTACTTTGTCACACATTAGTTTTCTCAATTCAAAGTTGGTCTGCCGCGTAGGACCCCTCTGTTGTAAATCCACCCGTTTTTGTCAAATGAGTTTTCCATGAGTTTTCATATTTATAAATGAACATAAACATTTGCAAACAATTTAACTTTTGCAATACTTTAGAAGTTCATTTATTCCTTGAATCCTAGTGTCAAATCTATAATATTTATATATTACCATTTCTAAAATGTGTTATGTAGAACCGTTTTCCAGATGAACTACTCATTGAGTACCAGCAAATAAGGTCTTTTGAATGCTGGAAATCCCCGATGTCTGCACGTGAAGCTTAAAATTTGTGCTTCTTACAGAAACTTTAACAATACGAAAGATGTCGACAACCAAATGTTTGAACAGTTTTCTTGAACACGATTATCGCTCCTTGCACACACACACACACACACACACACACACATATGACATTATATAATTGTCACAATTCTCGTCAACGTCAGAGCAGGTGGGCGTAAACCAGATGCCCCGGGTTCGAATCTCGATCGGGGCAATCAAGTCTTTGAACAAATTTAATTATTAAAATGCATTGTCAATTTGGATTTCTTTACAACTAACTACTGCAATATATATATATATATATATATATATATATATATATATATATATATATATATATATATATATATATATAATGCCAGTTCGAATACCGGTCGGGCCAAACAATTCCTTGAACTAATTTAATTATTGAATGTGACTGAATTTGAAAGAACTTTGAAATAGTATTACATACTTACTGAAGTGTTGAATTCATTAAAATTAATGTTCCATTTAAGTTTGTAAGAAAGTAGAGACCTAGACGTTAGCCGCGCCACCAAAATAAAATATTTATTGTATTTAAATTACTTAATTTATTTAATGTATTTATTTATTATGCTGCATGCAATTGCAGTACGATCATATTTAATGCCATAGGCTAATTATATATTATTAGAATATGTGTGTTCTTATAACATACTCCATTAAATGTGAATGAAGGGCATTAAAATTCTTTCGTTTACTATTAATTTGTAATTACGAAACTAATTAAAAAATCTGATATACGATTTATTGTTTCGTTGTTGCAAAGAATATGTAACGAATTTTTCATCCGTGTCTTATTGACAAGGCATCAAGTAATTTCTGTAGACAAAAATCTGGGCCCAAAAGCGTACCTTGCGGTACCCTATACTATATCGGTATTGAATTGAAATGATAAGTAAATGGTCTCTGTATTACAATATGGTCTGTCTTTGAGATCGATGATTAAAGTAAGAAGGGTTCCAACAGAACAATACAGGATATTCATACAAAGGTAATTTTGAAAGTAAAATGGTAACCTCAATGACTTCAACCCTTTCGAATGATCTTTAAATGCGATAATACACGAAATTTCTTGTTCAACTTACGGAAACCAACAGTCGGTGTGCGTTTTAAAACTCATAATTTCTCGAAAATTTTGTTATGTAACATATGGCGATATGCATATTTATGTACTCGTCTCTTCACGCTTGTTATGATGAGCTAAAAAATGAAGACGTAAGACTAGGACGCTATCAATAAGCTACCCGAGGGCGGTATGATGCCATATCTACTTTAAGAAAATAAAATATGGATGTTTCCAAAGACTTTGATATCCTAAGGCCATTTTAGCAATCTAAAAATACATTCTATGTTTCCCAAGAAAAGTAAAATAGTGAATATAGGCATATGAGAAAATATGAATATAAGATTAATGGTAAAGATAATCATCACTTGAGTTATAATTTCCATGCCGTTGGCCATCAAATGTTGAATAAACGAATGTTGAATTAAATTATTCTCAATTATTTTTGTTTCGTCTATTTTATATTTTTAATTCCTTTGTATGCAGCAATGAAAAATTCCTCCCATTTAAAATGCGTCCTTATCAGTAATGGAAATATTGTTCTAATGCAAATTAAGATTAATGGACTTTTTTCTATCCTCCGTTACTTCGTTTGACGGATTGCGACGTTTAATGCTAAAATTATCTTCAGTTTTTGGATTGACAATTCTGACGGCAGGTATTGGCAGATGAAATTAAATGGTTTTATAGTGTTTTCGCCGATATTGACATCAAAGACTCATTTTTTCACGACCATGGATTTTTTATTTGAAAAGTCTTAGACAACTTTGAAGAACGTTTTAAGTTCGTCGTTTTAAAAGTTTTCGTTAAGAAGCAATTCTGAAGGAAATTATCTGATAAGTGTAGTGTATATATTTTTATATCTCCAAATACTGTAATCAGGTACTGTAATCAAATACTGTAATTTATACATTTTCTCCAATTCTAGATAAGTTTTCTGGCTTTGTGCAGAGAATTACCTACTCGAGTGCAAGAAACAAGGTAATAAATATCACGAATAGTATGCTTCGAATTGAGTGAAAATCAATTTTTAGAATTGCAGTACATTTAGCGAAATGTTAAATGTAATTGAATATTAATAATATATGTATGTACTTGGCGCGACAGCCCGTGAACGGGCTCAAGCCTACCGGCCACGTCCGTGCCTCGCGGCCATGGGTTAAGGGGGTACGATTGGTTGGCACGTAGACATCCCCACGTCATATTCCGGTCTTCTCAACCTGAGAAGTGAAAATTAAATACCTACAATTTATAATTCTCCTATAATAAGAACTCTTGTCTTGAACCTAAAACAGTATATAATTAATTCCTAATTACATTGAAAAATTAATCTTTTAATATTTTTAAACGCGAAGAAAAAATATGAGAACGTGATATACGCTGTCTAACCGATATATTGGAAGATCTACTGGCTCCGCGATGAACTACTTTATTCTCGTTCAATTTCCATTCATTAACTGAATAAAAAAAATGAGAGAGAAGAAATTTGGGAGTCCCTTAAATATTATATTAATTGATTTATTATTGGTTTCAGGCGTGTCAAGGTCATTAGTCCCGTAAGTGTAGTGCATATTTCCTCGGGAGGTGGCCGTAATCGTCCTCCGATGGATGGTGAGATCTGGCACCGACCAATCAAGAGGAATCTTACCTGAGTTTTCCCCAATCCAGTATCTCTGGCCACATCCCAATCTGGCACCGCCCCAACCGGTACAAGATCTGTACGTAAGGGACATGTGCGTGTAAGTAAGGGGTGAAGGTAGAACAAGGAATGGGAAGGAAACATCGCGCGCGGTGCGTGGCCCGTTTGTTAGGGTACTGCTCCGGCATTCGCCTGATATTGATCGCAGAAACCAATTTTCCTTCAGGCAGCTACGTAACTCTCTATGAAGCTACTATGGAAAAACCTGCCACCGTCGGGACTCGAACCTAGGACCTCCCGATCAGAGGCACTGCACTGACATTAAAAGATGCCCTGAACCACTTCTCCCGGTCCAATATATTCCAAATATATAGAATTTCGCAATAATTATGCGCACGGGAACTAGTCATTAGGAATTTTATGTTTCTCATCCGCTATGGGAGGCCAGTAAACTTAGCTAGGTGTACATTACGAAACTTACGACAACAACTTACAACAAAATTCTCACAACTTTCACTAATCATTTTAGTCGCGGTATTCATTCACTAGGAAGGTATAACTTCACACCATCCACTTCCACGATTAATATACATTATGTTAAAACGATGTGACGAAAACAACAGTCCGTCCATACGAGACGCGTTCGAATAACGTCTAAACCTCTGAAGCGCCTTTTTTCTTTCCCCAAAACGCTTGCTGTTGCGCGCAGGTATTTTTCTTTTGTCCCCTCCACAGTAACCCTGTGAAGAAGGGGAATTTATTTACTTTAAATTTTTACATTAACCTGCTGCCTTGCGGCTTAAGCAGCTACAGGCGGGGCTTTTTCTTACAACTAATTTACAATCTAGACCTAAAGTTAGCGCGCAGGTATGTGCGCATATTATCAATACGGGACCGTACCACTACAGGAAATCCTGCCCCAACCTCTATCTGGCAAGCCGTCGCCTCTCCTCGTCAGTCGCATTCTGCGGGGCCACCCCGTTGCCGCCCGGCGAGTGCGTTCACATTCCATCGCCGCTCTCGCTCGCACACAAAGCATTCCGCCGCTCATAGGACGAGCGCCGCCCCGCGCCGCCCCGCGCCGCCCGCCCGCGCCCTCTTTCGCCGCGCGCGGAGCCACCTGTGCGCCGACGCGCAGTAGCGAGCGGATGTGACGCCGCGCGCGCGCTGCCGCCGCCTCCGCCGCCGCCGGCGTCTGATTTGTGGCGGAGGCGCTCGCGTTCTTTGTTTTGCCTCCGCCGCTCGTGCCAGCGCCCCCCCTTCCCTGCCCTCTCTGCGCGTCTCTCCCGCCCCGGCAGCACGCCGCGCTGCCGGCACGCGTCGCGCGAGCGATGGTGGCGGGGGTGGTGAGGGGGAAAGAGAAGAGAGGAGGTGGTGAGGGGGTTAGCGGAGGCGGGGATGGCGGAGGGAGAGGGTCTCGAAGGGAGGGTCTCGAAGGCGGGGGTGTCGGAGGCGGGAGTTTCGGAGGCGGAGCGGAGACTGGGGTGTCGGATTCGAGACGAGGGTGTCGAAGGCTGGGGTTTCGGAGACGGGGCTGGCGGAGGCGGGAAGGCGGTGGCGTGGGTGGCAGAGGCGGGGGCGTCGGGGGTCGGCGGCGTGGGCGGGGCAGGGGCGGTAGCGGGGGCGGCGGCAGGGGCGGCGGCGGCGGGGACGGCGGCGGGGGCGGCGGGGGCGGCGGCGGGGGCGGCGGCGGAAACGTGGATGGCGGAGATGGAGGGGTTGAGAGGCGGGGGCGGCGGCGGAAACGTGGATGGCGGAGATGGAGGGGTTGAGAGGCGGGGGCGGTGGAGATGGATGTGGTTTTGATGGCGGTGGACGCGCGACCGGCGGAGGTGGGGACCTTGGTGGGGGAGGAAGAGGTGGCAGCGGTGCAAGAGACACATGGAGTAGCTATTAAGAGCGGTGCGGTGAAGGTAGTATGGAAGAGGGGGCAGCGAGGCGGCGGAGGTACCGGTGCCGGAGTCACGCATGAAGACGGTAAAGACGATGGACTTGATTGAATGATTCCGAGAACGTCAACTGCTATGGACATAGGTAATGCATATTTTATACCGGGGGGTGATTCCTTTCCTGCCGAATTGTAAAATCTTGCGCTGACCTACACGTCGACTTGCGGGGTATTTCCTCCTCAAGATATCTCCTTCCAGCGTGGTACCGCCGCAGCAGGAACTAGCTCTAGGCTCTCGACTGGTGTTCCGACAGGTACAGAAGTGGAAGCGTTGGGGCGAGGGAAGCGCGAGAGGAGTTGAAGTGCTGCTCTGCGCACCGTCAAATAAAAACGAAAATGCGCTTATAAAAAATGTCACTGTCGCATGTGCACTCACAAGCGTCACAAAGTATTTCATTTCTTTTTCTGTTGGCAATTATGGCCAACTATTCCCATAAATACCAGATGTGAATATCGTGGTAATGAATCGAATAGCGGTTCGATGTGATTTATTTAAATCAAAGAACAGAAAAAAACTGTATGATATGTGTAGGGGAGAAGTACAAACTGCGCAATTTTTTAGCTTCAACATCTCTCCTTCACTCTCTAATTGGTAGTACTACAATTACTATGAATTCAATAGTTCAGTGATGAATGAAATGCGAATGTTGAATGAAAAGTGGTGATAATACAGCTCATCCTTTCTGGCATTATTTTTTAATATGCAATTTGCGCACATTCAGAGAACGAAAATGATATCTGTGCAATTCTTTTGAGCGTCTCTTGTTTTATACGTGAAAAAAGAAATAAAAAATTGAGCTGTTTCCAATTTTGAGACAATGTATACATTGCATTAATTTCAAGCAACAATTAATCGAAAAGTACCCGTTTTTTGAAAACATTTTACATGCACATTTGATTACGCAAAGCTGATTATTAGCATGGACAAACAAAAATCTCTATATTCAATTTCTAATGTTAATTTTCTGCAATTCTCGAAAAAATAGAGTTCACCAAAGTAGACAAGAATCAATTTTAATATCGTTCTTTTATACATACGAGGAGATATGTTAAAGTAAATAATTTAGAGGTTATTTTTTTTCTTCAGAAAAAAGGTTTAAAGATTGCCTAAATATCACGCAAAATTACCCGAACACTAGTCATAATCTCAAAAATTGAACATGACCTGTCTTTCAACAATATATTTCATTAAGAACAACAATCCCTGTCTTCAATATTGTAGTTGTAAAAAGACACCGAAAAGAATTAAACTTTGAGAATTTTTGGAAAATCAGGGCTTTCAGTGAAATAGATATTTGAACCATTCTTTTAAGCGTCTTTATCGCTATCCGAAGACAAAATTATTGATTTGGAGCTGTGAATTGTGTGTGCTTGTGAATTAATACAAGATATTCCTGACCTACTCATAGTTCATAGTTTTCTCGTTTGTCAATGGAGTTTGCAAAACTCATTTTCTCTCATTACTGAAATTTTTATGTCGAGTGCCATTAATATAATTTTTGGACTTGGAATACTTTTAGTACTAGACTGTCAAATGCATTATGAATTACGCATTTGCAATTGCCTAATATTAGTACTAATTAATTTTCTTCCCTGTCTCAGATAATTTTAGAAATCTTACCAGCACCGCATGAACACGTTAAACCGATTTAATAGGTAACCTGTACAGCTTGTTTTCCTGATAGTACTTATATGAGATGCATGCCTATTGATATCCTAATGTAAATTTGGCCTAATGGAAAGTGTAATCAAAGGAAGAAATATTATCGCCAGAGTTATAATTACTTATAGCAAATTATTTACTTTATGATTGTTTGTATTCAGAGATCCGGTTTGTTAATACCCCAAGCCCAGGCATGGGGTATACCCGTTAGCAAGCCGGAAAAGTCGCATAATCGACCCAATATGTCAAATGCATACATACATATATTTTTGTAGTCATTATATTTTTGAAAATTCATATGTTATTTCAAAATTGTGAATGTGCATTTTTTTAATCTCACTTTGGCGATCTGGCACCAATCGAGGCGCTACGATTTTTAAAAATTTACTTCAAAATTTGGGGGTAAAAGGGGAAGTAAGCATGAAGACCCGCGGACATTTTCAAAATTTTATTAAAAATTGCTCCAAACGTTTCCTTTAATTTTTTTTAAAGAATAGAGTATAATACACTTATAAAGATGGCATATGATCGATTTTCCGTGTTATCTCTGTATTTTCGAAAATTCGAATTTTGAGTTTGATTTTTTTGGCGTTTTCCTACAATTGCAAAATTGATGATAGATATTTTTCATTCAAATAAAATTTGTTTTCCATATTTAGTACTTTCATCAAGTAGAGGTACATTTTTTTGAAAAGTTTCGTAGTTTTCGTGCAATATTGCGAGCATGATATGCGATTTAAAAAAAACATAAAAACAAGATTTCCTCAAAAGCGGCTCCAATTTTTTTTCTTTAAACGTTTCGTAAGGATAGAGCTAAATGCACTCAATGACATGAACGTCATTTTGCTCTATTCTTTTGCTTTTTCAAAAATTACAAAAATGTAATGTTTTCTCACGTCGTTAATATTTACATTAGCGACAATTTGTTCACATTAATTTAATCAGTACACGGTGTTGTCATAAAGTTTCTTAAACTGATCAGTTTTCTCTGAAAATGAGCTGAAGATTACGCATTTTCAGATACATTCCAACGCCATTTACTCAGTAAAAAAGTAATTTGTTTGTATTCTTTTAAAAATTATGTCTTTTTTAATAATACATTTTGTTAAATATATTTCACGCCCTTAATATTCAGGTTTCCAGGGATTTCTAAAAAATAATTTGTGTGTGGAAGTGCTTCAAACGATTTCCAATTAAGTTTTTCGAAATATTCAAAAATTTTCTGTGAAAAAAAGCTTTAAATTTTGCATTTACAGTAACGGTTACAAACGGCTCAAAATTGAGAATACATATGCTCTTTAATAGGCATTCTGACATAATACATAAACAAAAAAATATTTTATACCTATTGTGTTTATTACCATCTAGATAAATAAGTGCGTTTAAGGAGGTTGATATTCATGATTTATCTTTTGGTCCATATTTTATCGAGTAATGATAATTACAATTTTAAAAATATGATCATCATGCGAATTTCGCTTAGATCATGGATCATCTCGATTCTGACACTTACTATTTTGGATCCTGTGAGTTGTTATTTGAGCTATTGACATCATATATCTGTTAAACATGGCATACATAAAATATTTAAATTAATGGTGCTACATACTCTGTCGTATTATTTGTAACAACTAAGCAATATTGTACTTCTATGAACCTCTAAAAGTTTTGCCAACTAGCAATTGAAGATTAGGACTCAGGACATTCCACAAGCAATTGCGAACCCTGTCCATTGAGACCTCCACCATTTTCAAACGACCATTGTCCTTTCGAGAGATTTCACATGCACATACTACTACTCTCGGTGTCATTTCCATCACATCTCTTCTGCACAAACAATAGAATTAACATGACACCATGAGAAAATCAAAATGATTGAATTCTGATGATCGAGATTACAGACCTATAAAGATGCGAGGGGGAACTCGTGAGGAAATCTTGCCTTGGTACTGTAAACGTCTAGACCAATCCGTAGCACCTTATATGCGCACCCTTTCCACATCTTCCTGCGCAAACTGGCAGAGGTGTTATAAGAAAATTATCAATTCTCTCATCAAGATTCTACAAATATATACTTTCTCTTTATAATCCGCTTTTTTAAATTATTTCCATCGCCCTTAACAATCGATGAACATGGCTGAGTGTTATCACAAGCAATATGTTCTAAGTACTGGAAACGGAAAAACGGGCCAAGGAAATGACAGGAAACAAATGGCGTTTCTGCCGCTTCGAATTGAGCGGTGCCCTACGCTGTCTCCGCTTCCCAAGGCAGTGCTCACAAATCTTCATCACCGTTCACTCTCCGAAATCACAGGAGCAGCCTAACTAACGTATGGTCAAAATATTATAACATCCTTGAGCACTGTACAATATGAAATATGGATTTCAATAATGCTTCTCATATGTGTACATATATAGCTTAAATTAATACACTCACATGCCAGAAGAACTCTAATTTGATATAATCTCGGAATCATCCAAGATACCTATTTGCAAGATAGAGTTTATCAACAATTATTTACCGCCATAAAGTTGTTTTAGGAACAAAAAGAACCCAACTGTTTTAGATTCATTGTATAAAATATTATAATACTGTACACATTGTTCTTGATTTTTTATACATCCTACATGTGACGTTTAGCAGGACGAAAAGTTACATTTAGTGTTCAGAAAGAAATTTTGTGGCTATCGCCATATCGATAAGAGGGTTACTGGTCCCAAAAAATTCTATAATGTGGTTCTGAGAGGCATACTTCTTTTTTTGTAATAATATGGTATTATCAATTACTAATGCATAAACTCCATTGTTATTGGCTTGGATTGATACTAGCCACCGCTGGAGCAGCACTTCAACGCATAGATGATTATAATAATAATAGTGATAATAATAATAATAATAATAATAATAATAATAATAATAATAATAATAATAATAATAATAATAATAATAATAATAATAATAATAATAATATTTTATTACGTATATACCCGAAACCCTTCGAATCTTATCTAGCGCCTGTTGACTCCCAAGAGAGTGAAGGTTTGTTTACTGCTGCTGCACTAATGAATAGCAGACGACCTTCTAGTGTCACCCTGAATTACCAATTACTGCAGTCGCCTCGTCCACACAATAAGGAACATACTGGCACAGATACAAACTGGCGCACGCCGGCCCATTGTTCTTTCACAGTCAGGGACGACGCCAACGCATTCCGGGGAAACCCCTTATGTGAAAATGTTGAAGCAGGTCACGGATAAGGCGTGGATGGCACTGAACTCTTGCCTAACACCAACAGTAGTGCTATTCCATGCCAAACACAGTAAATGAAAAACTTATTGAGAAAAGAAGTTTTCAATATTTTTGTTTGGCTTTAAGTGTATTTACTAGGTTTTAAGCGAGATAAATTATGGAATCTAATAAAGATATTCTCAAACACGTCCCGCTTTAAGCTACGCCTTAATGCAATAAACTATAGTAGTGCCTACAACATATATTTGGTTGGTTCGTTGGTTGTTACAGATTCCGGGGGCGTCAAAAACTGAGGACATTAGTTCTGTAAGTGTAATGCATGTTTTTGTTTTCTCTAGAGGTGGCTGTTATCTTCCTTCACTGGATTGCGAGAACCGGCGCCAACCCACGGTCGGCTAGCAGGGTTTCCCTCAACCAGGTGTCTTCCACCAGCGGGGCTCCGTCCCAGCCAGGACATATTCTAAGCCCCCGATGCGTGTGTGTGTGTGTGTGTGTGTGTGTAACGGAAGGAAAGAACAAGGAGGAGGAAGGAAATTTCGCGCGCGGTCAATGGCCCGTTTCTTAGGGTATTGCTCTGACATTCCTCTGGTGTTGATCAGAGAAACCATGGGAAACTACCGAAGAGAGCAGCAGCCTCTAGAATTCTCCTCCAGACAGCGACTGAAACACTTGCCATGGTCGGGACGCGAACCGTAGCACTTCCCAGTCAGCGGACCCGCAGTGACATCTTTCGATACCCTAAGCCTCCTGAGTTGATAAGTCTTATTATGCACCAATTAACAACAATTAACACGTATGGGAGGTAAGAAGGATGGCCAGCGGTCGTGGTCCGTGTCCTTAGTGTTGCTTCGGCATTCGCCTGGAACTGATCGGGGAAGTCACGGAAAACACTGATCAGAGCAGGAGGCTGGCGAATTCGATCCCGGTAGGCATCACAATCTCAACGCTAGTAGACGCTTCGTGCAAATCTTCGGTGCCTGGCTCGTATCGAACTCGCGTCCACCCATCACCACTCGTCAAGGTGTAAGACGTTGCTCTAACGAATGGCAGACATAAAGGAACAAAATGTATGTGAAAATGAAAACAAAAAGTTCAATTTAATTTTACTCTCATTCAAAGGTTTACATTGCAAAGAATGTACCTTGCTGTACTAGTATATCAGAAAAACACACACTATACTTGTATACGAAATACTCACTTATATCACTAGAAAACAAAACAATGATGTAAGTAAAAGTACTAATAACTCCTTGTATTGAGTTACTTAATTACAGTAAAATTGTTTAATTTTCTACCACAGCAATATTTCTTTTTAGGTGGTCCACAAATAATTTTAAAGCTAATTTTCATTAGAGGTATATTACGCAAGAAGGGGAGAGAAAATGAAGATGATGAAAAAAACGAAGTAACAACGGAGAGGAATGATGCACTGGAGGCAGAGGTGAAGGGAAGAGAATTAAACGAGCAGTAGGGAGAACGGTCTGGAAGAAAACAGAAACAAGGTTTTAGTATGAAAAGAGATGTGTAGAAATTGCAATATTTAATAGAACAGAAGAACAATAAAAAAAGGATAAAGGTGCCTCTTTTTCTACAGACTTCTATGGATCTTACCGAAAGACGATTATTTCAAACAGATTTGCAAACAAGGTGGAAAAAATACCTAAAATGTTCAACATACAATTGCACTACAGAACATCTAAATCAAGAAGAATACCAAAAATACGTAATTATGCAATCAATCCCCTTAGAATTTAAAGAAAATGAAAAACGTATTAGCAGATGAAGCAGCAAACAAACATGAATAGAGTCGCCAGAAAAGTCAGACTTTCAATAGAAAATAACAATAGAGAGAATCAAGAAGGGAATTAAGGAATCTTATTCGTAACAAACTACACCTGAAACTTTGATGAGGATAATTGTTGAAAGAAATACATTTGAAAACAAGTAAGTAAAACTCCAATTTTTCAAATCTGTAATTCGAAACATCACGAGTTTCAAAATAAAACATCCTGGATATGCTTAGAACTGCAGTAACCGTTCAGGTTTTGGTGTGAGAGGAAATGAAATTGCAGCATAGAGTCGAGAAAATCGCATGCTTCATCTGTTATCGTACCATCAACATGAGAAATTCGTACATCCAAGACAAAGACAATCACAAGGTACAAGAAGAATACCAATAATCTGTCTCATTCCCGGCCCTGTGAACGTTCGTCCACACCGACACCTCCGATAAGGACAATCGCATCACACAACGCATTTCCAGACGAGGCGGTAAACCAACACTGGCACGGTTGCCGATTTTCCAAACAATGCGGCCGTTTTCCGAGGCGGCGCCGGGGCGGGAAGTAGGGCGTGGGAGGGCCGGGGGCGAGGCGGGGGCGGCGCGGGCGCGGTGAACGCGTTCGCCTGTTGCCACAAAGGCCTTCCAGCTGTGTGCGCTGTGCGGGCGGTGGTCAACAGTGCACAGTGGTGCTCGCCCTCCCCCCCCCCCCGCCCCCCGCCCCCGCGCACCTCGCCGCCTTTGCCCCAGCCGCGGCCTTCGTGTTTCCTCGCTCCGTTAAGGGGCCTGTGCACACACGGACACGCGACCGTTTTGTCCGTTCGGTTTCACCCGTCCGGGCAAACAGGGCGATCTGCGACCACAACCCGACGGGTGAAGCTGTCACGAACGAAAACCATGGGCTCTCGATTTTCTTCGAAATATTTGTTTGGAACTTTCGCTCGGGGTGTCTGAGTTTTTTGCCTGTTCAGTTTTTCCCGCCCCGCAGACTCGAGGGTCACTGAACACAATTAGAAGGGAAAAGCTGTCACTGGCTCTATGTTTTCTTTAGTTGTATGCAGTGGTTACGTGACAAATTTGCCCATTACATTATACTCGACAAACCGACCGCAGTGGTAAAGCAGTAGTTATTAGCTTACAAGTTCCCCAAGGAGCAGGCTCAATCCCGGCCAGGGGCGTTTTTTTAATGTGTTACGTCACACTTGTGGAATATAAAAGAACATTGACAGTTATCCGATAGAACAAAACCCTCTGCCTTCCTTCTCAATAACAATTTTACCAATAGAGATTCCTACCGGACAGTCGCTAGGATGGGGACGGGAGTATCGCGCGCAGTTTCGGTCGCATTGATTAACAAACTGATCTGGCATTAGTTCGATTCCCGAAGCAAAGTGTTTTTCAGCAAGTTTTATGGGATGAAGATGGCTTGATCGAACCGCGCTTTTCCAACCCGCTCGCCAGCAGTTTGTGAACAAGCTCGCGATCGGCGAGAGGGGGAAATACTGAAGGGGCAGACAGGGCGTCTTTGGGGTGGCTCCAACGAAGGCGTCGGCAGAAAGCGTGCACTACGTTAGTGATCCAGAAATTCTGCAATATCAGTTACTGGTTTTCTTCTTAAAATTACGGAAGTACCTATAGTAATTCATAAGATTTCAAAGTGTATATTTTGTTTCTTCATTAATGAACTTGAATTTACTGTGTTAATGTTGAAAGGTAATTTATTCCGGAAATATTTGTTCTTCCTTCTGTGGCCTTGCGTCTTCCGTTGCCGATTGCCCCTCCGAGATACACCCACGCGCGTTTGCGGGTCAAGAACGGGGGGGGGGACTCGAAGGGCAGCCACTCACTGCGTACCCTCGCGCGGCGGGTCGGCGGGCGTGAACCTTGGATAGGCCTGATCTAGATGAATGAATGAATGAATGCCTTATTTTACGTGGCGAGACTCAGGCCATTAGGCCTGCTCTTCCGTCTGACCACGCAAATTTCGCTACGCTCCTTTCACCAACTAGCAGAGAAAGGAGGTACTTCTAAAACAGGCGACTATGAATTTAGCTCAGAGGCGTCATTTAGGCTTGAGGATCTTTTACATGCAAGTAAATCTGCTAACATGGGACAGCCGGCTTTACTTCCCCTCCGAAGGAAGGCGTACGAAGGATTTTTTCGCCCTGAAAAATCCACGGCTTCGATCGGGTTTGAACCCGCCAACTTGGGTACAACAGTCCGAAACGCTAACCGTTACACGCGCGCGATGATGCCGGCAGGTGCATTTTGTGGCGTCCCTTGCACCGCCTAAATGTGTTTCTCACATTCCCTGTCGGTCTTATGTCAGAACATTTTGACTGTCTGACGGTGGAATGTGAGATCTCCTTGGGACGACAGGATTCATATACGAGGTTTCCCATTCTTGTATGGCGCAACCTCTTCATATAAAACGTTTCCGACAATATCGCTAGGACGAAGATGTCATTCAAAAATCCCCTGGAGGGTGAGTTCCGTTGAAATCCACAAAGCGAGAGATAATCGAGATGAAGAGGCCGAGAAACAAGACAGAACAACGAGGACAAAGAGGAATAAGAGATGCGAAAGAGTGAAACAAAGGAAGAAGAGAAAGAAAAAAATAACCTCGTCTGTGGATCATGCGTCTCCGTACCTCCACGTGGCCCTCCCTTGCTCGTTCTTCGTCCCCTCACGAGGGCTACACCGCGTTTGTATCTCCCTCACCGCGCACGCCGAACTGCCCCTCCCTGCCCGCGGTCGGCCGCACGGCTCCTCGCGTTCCCCGCCCCGTGCCATTCCGTGCGCCCGCGGACGGCCACCGTCCTAATCCACGACAGCAGGCGCATAATTGGTTCCTGGCCCGCGCGGCGCGACGCAGTCCGGCGACGCGGGGACGGGGCGAACGACCACGGTGGGGCCAAATGCCAAAAAGCTGGCCAAAAGTCCAAAAAAAAGTTACTAGATAGGGATTTTGTCGTTGCTACTTCAATAGGTTGGTATTTGGGCCGTTGAATTCCGCAATTAGTAACGGTTTCTCTCTTATACTTGAGGTAAGAGATCAGTTCAAAGTTGGGCCTCGAGCGATCGATATCGGTCAGCTGTGAAACGTGTTTTCAGAACCTTTGTGTTTCGAAGGATAGAGAAGCGTGCAGTCGGCCGAATTCAATAAAACAAAATGGAATCTATTCCTGAGAGTAAGTAGAAACATAATATGTATACTTAATTTTTTTAAAATAATTTGTTAATGTAATAATTAACGTTGATTGTTGGCGAAAAATGAAAATGCTATAATCAAAAATTTGTGTTTAAAATGAAAAATAACTATGTGCACCGTCGTGCGGGTCTAAAAACTTAACATGACATTATTCGAAATGTTATTCGCTGTGAGAATCACAAAAAAACAGCTGCCCGTAGCTGCCGTTTTAGTGCCTGTGACAAATTTTCGTAGCGCGTGCAACATGTAGAAATACAAACTTTTGATGATTTTGTTCGCCATATTGGTCCGCCATTTTGTTTTTTTAGCATTTTTATTCAATATTTATTAATCAGCATGCTTATAAACCCAAATCAACTCATTTTTAATTATAAACACGATCATTTCGTGTTAAAAATGGAAAAAATTGATGATTTGGTCCGCCATATTAGTCCGCCATTTTGTTTTTTGGCATTTTCATTCAAGGTTATTAATTAGCATCCTTAAAAATTCAAACTAACTCTTCTTTACTTATAAACATAATAATGTTGTGTTAAAAATACAAACTTATGGTAATTTTGTCCGCCATATTGGTCCGCCATTTTGTTTTTTTATGCATTTTTATTTAATATTATTAATCAGCATGCTTATAAACCCGAATGAACTCATTTTTAATTTTAAACACGATCATTTTGTGTTAAAAATGAAGAAAATGATGATTTTGTCCGCCATATTGGTCCGCCATTTTGTTTTTTTGGCATTTTCATTCAAGATTATTAATCAGCATCCTTAAAAACCCGAATGAACTCATTTTTACTTATAAGTATGATCATTTTGTGTTAAAAATACAAAATTTTGATAATTTTATCCGCCATATTGGTCCGCCATTTTGTTTTTCGGAATTTTTATTACAGATTATTAATTAGAATGATCATAAACCTCTGAATACAAAGTTTCAGTCAAATCGTACAACGCTTTCGACTTTTGACCAGCTTTTTGGCATTTGGCCCCACCGTGCGACGCAGGGTCACACGCTGTGGGGCAGGATCGCCACAAGATGGCCAAACTTCACAATTTTTTTTTATTCACAAGGTTAAAAACGCTTCTCGATTAATTCTCGTTGAGGTATAGTCATTTTCTCAAAATTTCTCCTGAAATACTTTGTAATTTTATCTTTAGTCGAAGTAAGTAGTGGGTATGTTGACACATAGAAGTTTCAAAAGTTATTATTATCTTGTTTTTTTTTATAATTATTGATGTTAATACTGTTCATATTTAACAATAATTAATATCATAGACTGAATGCGCTTTATGACACGTGGGGTTTTGTCAAATCCACTCAATATTGCCTCTCAAAGATTTTATTTAACTCGCAACAGTGTATTTAACTCGCAGTAGCGTATTTAACTCGCAACAGTAGGTCCATTAGAACTTTACGAGGTCTCGCGGTCACCATCGCGACTTTTCCACTGCAACCCCAATCATAATTTCCTTGAGTGGGTGGGTGTGAACCTGGAGTAGAGTCGAAGACCTGGAGTAGAGAAAATAATAGTAGCTCAGCACATTGAGCTGTCGTCAGTGTATCCTTTTATTACGCAATCTGCTTCACGCCGTTATGACGCCATTCCGAGTTACAGTGACCCCTGAAGTTGTCATGACACATCAATGGTACCGGAGGAGGGACAGGAGGAGGAAGACAAACAGAAAGAGAATAAAGAGAAGAAAAAGAAAGCGATAAAGAAAGGAGATGACGAAAAGGAAAGGAAGTATGGATGAAATATTCTGAACATTATTATTTATCGCTTGCCCTTGCACCCCGCGACCGGAGACATAATAATAATATTAATAATAATAATAATAATAATAATAATAATAATAATAGAATAGTTTATTTTCTATCAAATTTGTTGTTGGTCCTGATAAGTCAAACTGACTTAACATCAGGTGCCCATTATTACAGAGTTGTACAGTATTTTCTTCTTTAAATTGATAATGTTGATATACTATAATTTTACCTACTTTAATTACATAAAAACCTAGTCTTATGAAATATTTTACCATAAATAATTCAATGTAAAGTTCAAAACAAAACTCCTATTTATTACAATTGCAATATTGGGTTTTACAATGATATAATCTGTAACGCGATTAAAACAATGGTTAATACACATATGTAATGGCAATGGTTAATAATAATAATAATAATAATAATAATAATAATAATAATAATAATAATAATAATAATAATAATAATAACAACAACAATAATAATAATCTAATGAGACCGAGCGAAGTGGCTCAGTGCGTAGCGCGCTCACTTCGTAATCGAAAGGTCCGGGTTCGATTCCCGGGCCGGCCATCCTGACCGGGGTTTTCGTGGTTTCCCTCGGTCATAAGGCGAATGCTGGGATGGTTCAAAAAGTCCACGATCACCTTTCACCAATATTCTATCACCTCCTAATCCATGATTGTCCCTTCACATATCATCAACCTATCATCTCATAATTCACACTTCAAGGCGTAACAACCTTGTCGTAATCCAAGAATGCAGCTGAAAAGCTGATCCTGGAAGAATTACACACGTTAATCGTGTGGTCTGGTCAGTAATGGCCTATACGCCAATAATAATAATAATAATAATAATAATAATAATAATAATAATATGACAACAAGAAGTAGTGGCCAGCGCTGGAGTCCGCCTCGCGAGTGGCGCGGCGACTGGCGCACGTCGGCGGGCAGGCGGGTCGGGGGCGGAGCGGGGCGGGCGCCCCCCCGCGCGAGCAAACAAACAAGCGGCGTGTGGCTTTTTCTCGAGCGGCGCAGCGCGCCGACGGAGGCGGCACCATCTGCCACGCCCCTCCCCCGCGCTCCGCCCACGCACACCCTCCGCCCGCAGGCACGCCTTCCCCGCCCTCCGCTCTCGCCCCGCCCGCACCGCACCTGCGCACCGTCCTCGCCACCCCTCACGTCCTCCTCCGTCCCCCATGGCTCCCACCCCAACCCCATGCACACCCCACAGTAGCCACGCCGCAGCCCACATTCTTCTTCTTCTTCGACGGTTTCTACCCCTTAGAGTTTGCCGTTTTCGATTTCCATAATTCTCGGTCCTCCCATTGACCCTCTTCCAATCCTCTCTCCTCCATTACTTCATGTATATATGTCTTCCAGGTTAAACCAGGTCTACCTCTTTTACGTCTTCTTTTAGCTATCCAATTTACAATTTGTTTTGGCCATCTCTCATTCCGCAGCCTCTGGACATGTCCATACCAATCCAGCTTTATTTTCTAGTCTTCTGGTTATGGTTGTTTGAACCCCAGCTCTTTCCCACACCACTTCGTTTCTTATTTTATCCAGTCTTGTTATCTGCAAAGATCTTCTCATAAAGTCGAGCTCTACCGACCGTATTCTGTCTCTACGGCGTTTTGTTAACGGCCATATTTCTGCTCCATATAATATAATACTTTCCACGATACTGTGGAATATGTGTCGTTTTGTGTCTTGCCTTAAACACTATTCCATATAAGGAATAAGCCCACATTCTACAACCCTATGTCGCCGGCACCGGCTCCTCCAACTCTCTATCCACGACCGCACGCCTTTACCGTCCATACCTTGCCCACCAGTCCACGCCTCCGTCCTATCTCCATACAATGCTCGCGACATTCATGTTCTCACTCGCGTCATGCCCAACTCGTCCACACCATCATCCAAGGATGTCCCACCGCCTCCACTATGCCTGATGTATTCCCGGTATTCGACACTTGATTCTGACCATTCACACTCTTTGTGTGGAAGTAAATAGCACATCGAAAACGTGTCCCACATGAACGTCACCTTAATGTGAATGTAATGTGGCTTACAATCTGTTCCGTTTTTAGTTGCTTCGGTTGCGCAGTTGGTTCGGTCAACTAAGCGTAGTTCAGGATATACAGTTTCGTTTGCCGGTTGGGGTAACTAATACTTTGAGCAATTTGAAAATATAAGTAAAACATAAGCACTTCACGAATCGCAGTGAACGAATATGCACAGCAAACATTAACTTTGTAACAAATATTACACACTAGTAGAAGTTTTGGAGATTGTAGGAATTGTGAGATCTATGAAATTTTGCAGAATGCCACACATGTTTTATAAACGAATTTGAATCCTAAGACTAACATTAATTTGGTTTTATGTAAGGAAATTAAATGCCGAAAAGAAGCTGACTCTTACTATTGCTTAGACGTTATCGTACGCTAATAAACACTAAGAACCGCAGGTAGGGGAGAGAAAATTCTTCTGAGCTGTGCTTTGCTTCAAAGATGTGAGTAAATGCTTTTCTTCACATGTGAATGGCTGAAAACCAAAAGTGACATTTTATAAATGACACATTATAAGTGACATTTTATAAATTCTGAGAAAACGTGTTTAGTTTAGGTTATATTTCAGTGGGAAAGAATTTTGGGCAGCCTATATTTTACTGGCAATGTGGTTTTAATAAACAATTGAAATGACGCGAAAATCAGAAAGAAACTGCGTGATCTGACGGCAATATTGATTGCAATATAACAAATGTTTCATTTGTAAAGTAAAAAAATCATTAATTCCTTTTAAATAAAGTATATTTGTTCGGAACATCTATTGTATTCATATTTATTACAAAAATAGGGGTTTAACCTACGGCGTGTATTGACTGATAGCCATTAGAATTGGGGACTACTCGCCCTATTCCGCGAAAACCGTCTCTCTCTAATCGTTCACTAATCGGAGAAATTGAGCGAAAAAAAATTGTTTCTCAGTAATATATTTATAAAGAAAAAATCTACTTCATCAGGAAGAGAAACATTTTAGCTAAAAGTGACAAAAGTGAGAGATATCCAAATGAACTTTCAAACTCACTCTGACAAATAATGTTCTCATTGCTTTTTTGTATTCCATTACCAGAGCAAATTCTCTTTTCAACGGATTCGTGACAAGTAATCCTCTTTATATTTTACCCATACGTTTCAAGCGTTAAATTTCAAATACATCAGAAAATATCTCTAAAAGAAGGCATGTTGACGGAGAGCTTACCCTGTCATCCTTTCTTTAGACATACCAAAAGCTTGCACATTTTTCGCAATTTTTTTAAAACAACGTTCTCTCTATATTGAATATAAAACCGAAAATATTCGCCTTTACTCAATATAAGACTGCGACGTAAAGATATACGATTCTGTCGAAAAGAGTGAAAGACACGCAATATTTACGGATTCTTCTTTTTTTTCGCAGACTTTTCACATAAATCCTCCGGCTCGCTCCAACGAGAATGAACCGAGGAGGGGAGGGGGTAACCAGCCGCGCGTAAAATTCAGTATCACCAGACCGTCGTCGGCGAAATTGTCTTCCGGGCGCGTTCGCTCTCTTCTCGCTAAGCAAAAGTCGCAAGTCTTCTTCACCCAATTAAAGCGGCCGTTCCGCTGGCCCGGTGGAGCTCGTTCGAAAATACACCAGTGGTAGCGGGTCTTCGTAGTTGCTAGTTGGCCCCGGAGTCACCCAGCGCCGCTCGTCTTGTTAGAGGCTCGTCGCCGCCATTTGCAGTGGGTGCTTACACAGCGTTTGTACGTCGTCTCGCGCCTTGATCTTCCTAGGATTTGCCTGCGTGCGGGCGGAATTGCAGCTCTGAACGAGGAGGACGGAGACGGTGAGAGCAACGCCGTTGGTCTAAGCTACGTTTTAAAACTTCTTCAGACATTTTGTGGTGGAAGTAAAGGTATTATAATGCTTCTAACCAACTCGTGCGACATTTACCTAATGGAATACCAACACTGTTTGAACCAAAGAGAAGTTTTATCTAGTACAATAAATGTACAAAATCGTAATTTTACAACATAATCTAGAAGACAAGTTTGAAAATAGAACCCAAAATAATATTCAAAGACAGTGAGGTGACAAAAGCTGTTGTTTGATGTGTTTGTGCATGCTGAAGGAATGAAACAAGGATTAGGAACATGAGATCACGTATTGTCCATGGCCCGTTTGTTATGGAAGTACTTCGATATCCATTTGGTATTAACCGGATAAACCATGAAAAACAAGCAATTAGAGCACCCGACCCTTCAAAGTTTGAATTCGAAATAGATATAAAAATAATAGTGGAAAATGGTTCAGTGCATAAATGATTCCTCAAGAACAAATTCGTTAATATTCAATATTGATTTACTTACGTAAAATTTTTATAAGTTGGTACATATAGAAGGATATAAGGCTTTCTATACATAATGTACAGAAGTAAATTAAGTGGCAATTGCAATATTTGCGCTAGGGACGAATGGGAACTAGAATTCTCCAACGTTATAGGAAAATTGAGTCAGTTGTTAGCAGTGAAAAATAGAAACGTGATATTGTTTGTTGTAAATAGGAAATAAACAGGTTGTCCTTTACAGTAAAAAACCTGGTTTCCTTTACACTAATATTACAGTAAGAACAATCTTCACTGTTTCGAGAGTTATTATAGTACACAATGGAGTAAAAATGTGTTTTTGAGGAGAACATAGTAACACGTTTTTTGAATTTTCGAAATGTCTTAATCTCCCAATTTCAGCTTGTAAATTGCTGAAAGACATAAACAAGTTAATGTAGATTTTTCATGGTACGTTAATGTATGCAAATTAAATGATAAATCGTTGTGTGCCTACAATATAGTAAGATCATGAACACCACTCACTAAACAGGTTTAAAAAAATTATTTACGAAATAGGAAGGGGGAGATAGTATTTCAAATAACATAAAAATCACTTCCGTGCTCACTGAGAAAATTTCCTCGTGTAATACGCTCATTTCTACACCAGTTTCGTCAGCGTAATTTATTGAACGTACTCTTTCATTCCCAACCGGTAACTGAGAGTCACTAAGCGCTCAGTTTTGTCACGCATCATGCAAATTAGCGTTCTGTTGACTCCAAACTTTCGCCTTCTCTGTTTTCGAGGCAGGTAAGTTCCACGCGGTTTGGGCTTCTCTCCAGTAGGAGCCCACGCTTGGCACTGAATCTTGTTATTTCCTCTTCCACTGTCGGTATTTGTGGGTCTGTGTAGACGCCTCCCTTGGGCGTCCACCTCTAGGCATTCGCTGCTCTACGTAATGTTTTCGAGTGGAAAGTCAAAAAATAGCCATGTGCGTAATATTCATGTTTAGAAAAATACTCAACTAGCACGGACTTTCAGGAATTTGCTATTGAAGGAGATTTTTGTAATGAAACTCATTTATTCCTAATAGCTGGACGATGAAGAAAATGCAAGGTATAAAAAAATTAATTATATACTTTTAAATACATTGTTGATACCTGCAATTGACGAAAGTTGGCTCTTATTACCACAAACCAGTTTACGGCGGGATCTAAACTTCTTATATCTCTCTACATCCAAACTTCTTTAAATCTCCCAAAAAATATTCATTAATATTTTATTTCTATATTCTGGTTTGTTTCAATCTAATAATAAGTTAATAAGATTTTATATGATACGAAAAAATGCTGTGTAATGTTGTGTATTGACGTATTAGAAAAGTATAAAACTCGAAGCATTTAGAGCGGAGAAGTGAGAATAAGGAGATCTCGATATAATTAGCACCATTGGTCCGGCAAGCAAACATCAAAAGCTTTTGAAGCATGAATCTTTTCCGGGAATTGAGGAATGCAAGGGATGGAATGTGGCGCCCATAGTTTTAACTAACGACAGATTGAAAACCCAAAGTTATGTATATCATGTGACGACCTCCCTCGCCTTTATTAATTAGTGTAGAGCTACATTAGGCTAGAATGTGGAGGAGGTTGATAAAAAATGGAAACACCGAAATTATTAGTGGCAATTATAGCTCGCCCAGAAATACCTACGGTGATATCTATGTACTACAAGGTCACACGACATTCAATATAAGCAGTCCACTTCTTTTCGCCACAAACCTACTGAATGGTAACCTGCCTAGATAGCTGAACAGCGTGTATTTTGTGGTCATATTTTTGTCCATCTCCTGCCTGTAGGAAAACATCCTTTTGAATGGCTATGAGGGCCTGATAGAAACGAAATTAATCTGTAACGTGTGTAATGCTGTAAAGGGCTATCGAAGAAGTTGGCTGGGCTATCCGGGACGAGCCGCGTCAATGTCATGGTGGCTAACGTTTCGGCCAGCGATGGCCACGCTGGCCGAAACGTTAGCCACCATGATATTGACGCGGCTCGTCCCGGATAGCCCAGCTAACATAAACTCCGGCCGCGGAAGCCTACGCAACCAGGCTATCGAAGAAGTCACGAAAACGATGACGATATTTCATCTTTACAATATATAGACCGCAAATAATTAAACAATTCAATCTTCACCCAATGTTACTGGGCGAAAACAGGTACGCTGGAGGAAAGCCGTCGCCTGGAATCTGCAGGCGTGTTTTGCTCCGAGGCGCAGGGAGCCCCTTGCAGGTGGCTGGGCGTGGTCGGCGGGCGCGGCGCGCGGAGATCGCGGGTGCGGTGGCCCAGGAAGCGACGTGCGGCCGCCACTTCGCCCAAAATACCCGCGGCCCCCTGCGACGCCACGCGACGCCACGCGACGCCACGCCCCCGCCTCACACGGTGACGCCGCGGGCGCCGTCACACCGCACCCCCTGCACCCCCGCGCCACCCTCCCACGGCTCTCCCCCGCCTCCTACACGGTTGCCAGCCGGTAGGTCTACAGAAATAAGGTCTACGTCTAATATTTGAGCTCTAACGGCACTTGGTCTACTCCGAAAGGTCTACGTAATAAATGTCTTTACATCGCGCTCGTCTACGTGAAAAAAAAATTAATGCAACTATGTCTACATGCAGAAATATCTATTACTTAAATGTCTTCGGAAGAAGGTGTAGACATGCAAAAATTAATATTGCACTACGTCAACATATAAAAATGATCTACGTATGAACGTTTGTTAGACTTGTTAATAAGTGTAATTATATATACATGTTGAAACTCGAAAAATATATTTATAAAACATATATAGAGTACGTGAATAGGACAGTTTCATTAAAAGGAGTCACCATATAAATGTGACCTTAGTAATACAAGTTGCATTCTCTGGGAACATCTCCAATGAAAGGTTCTTTCATATCCGCCCTATCATCTGACGTGTTAATCGATATTATTATGAATTTATATACCTTTAACTTTGTTGGAGTTCACAGTGCAAATGACCATGATTTTTTGTTTTATTTCCGGGTGTGTTTGAAAAAAAAGAGATCTAGTTTTATTTTCCACGGCAACTCATTTATTTTTGAAAATCCACTTACGATAATGTTCATATCTTTATATTGTTACATACTTTCAATTTATTATTACATTAGATATAATATTTTTCACAGAACTCGTTATACATTTCTGTGAGACGTTTAGCTAGTAGACATTTAGCTGATAGACTTTGAAGTTAGTATCGCGTCAACCAATTGGAATAGACGATGCGGGGAGGAATCACGTGGTACGCGAGCTCTTCCTGAGGGACCGCCGATGAGAGAATCGATCACTTGTGTCGGAGGGAGCGAGGAGGTCAACTTGTTTCGGAGGCGGCAGGGGGATCACTTGTGTCGGAGGTAGCCGCGAAATGACTTGTTTGTGAGGCAGCCGCAAGAACACTTGCTGTTGAGGCAGTAGCAAGGCCACTTATTTCCGTGCCTGGTCGCCCCGAATGCCACGCCGCCTTGCTAGATCGCAACCCGACTCGTGTGACGGAAGACGAACGATGGGACGGGACACTACGAGTGAGTGCCTGACCGAAAGGGCCATGTGAGTACGAGCCGGGGGCGTGAAAGACATCGCCCGGGCGCGTTGCCGCCGCCGCCCGCGCCAAGCAACGCTGAGGAGCCGCCGGTCGACGCACGCCGCTGGCCTAATCCGGTGCCGCCGCCGCGAGCGCCGAGGGGCCGCCACAAAGGGACCTGAGGCAAGCAACGACCGTAGCTGCCCGCCGCCAGACCTGCCGGGCGCTGGGATGCCCGAACGCCGCACCTGTGAGCTGGATCACGACCGCCCGGGAGGGCGAAGACACCGGAACTAAGATGAACTCTGGCCATACCGGCCTTTTCTAAGTTAAGATTAGTTTTAAGTTAATTGTAAGTTTGTTTATGTTACTGGGCTTCACCCGCACCGATTTCAAAAGTGATTAAAGTAGTATTAAGAAAATGCCTAAATCTTTCTTTCTAGTAGTTAGGCAATCACGCATGCCTCCCTCTAGGGAGTCTACCGACGAAGCAGCCGGGAAAAGCTGAAACGCCGAAGGAATCAGGTAATCGGGTGAGTCGGTGGTTATAATACAAACTAATTGCATTGTACGTATCAGTGCAGTATTTCTTGTTGCACTTGCCTGGAACCAGGCATGCTTTGCGGGGTCTACCACTCTGCCAGTTCGACGTGTCTTCAAAAGTTCGCTATCTTTGTAAAGGCCACCTTTGTAAAGTTTCGTATGTGTTCTATTGCGGGAGAATTTATGCAACGATTGTGTGTGTGTGTGTGTGTGTGTGTGTGTGTGAGTGTGTGAGTGAGTGTTGTACGTATTTTGTAACCTATAACCCATTGTATCCGCCCTACTAAGCTATCTTCAGGTTTCAGTTGTATGTTCGAAATTTCATTTCCATACAGTGCACGCATTCAATATCCATCGCAATACTTTGTGTGACGCATACAACAATTTGTGTGGCCGCAAATATGAGTAAAGTAAATTCACTTCGTCTGTTAGAAGGCAAATTCCTCTGCATGCCACCTCATTTCCGCAGTCCGAAGGAGCGCGGGCTTCGTCATTCACCACCCGTCACGTCTTCTTTATCTTTTTGTTCCTTTCCTCTCTGGGAGGCGTTTCGAGGATGTGAGCGCTGCACTCGGACAAACAACCCTCAAGTTATATCTTCATTATTATTGGAAAGAATGATGAAAAGTGTCTCGAGAATGAGGTCCGACTCCTGCCCTTTAACTCGCACTCTGGGCGCGCGGGCTTTGCTAGGAAGAGGTGCCAAGTGCACGCAAACGCCTTCCTTCGGAGGGGAAGTAAAGCCGGCTGTCACATGTTAGTAGATTTACTTGCATGTAAAAGATCCTCAAGCCTAAATGACGCCTCTGAGCTAAATTCAAAATCGCCTCTTTCTCGCCCAGAAATACCTCCTTTCTCTGCGAGTTGGTGAAAGGAGCGTAGCGAAATTTGCGTGGTCAGACGGAAGAGCGGACCTGATGGTCCGAGTCTCGCCACGTAAAATAAGGCATTAATTCAATTCAATTCAATTCACGCAATAAACACGGGATTGATTGGTTTGATGTGCGGGAACCATGCTCGTCTCGGGAGAGCCAAACCTGTGATAATGTACTAGCCTGTGCTGGAGGCGGACGAGCCGGAGGGAAAACAAAAAACATCCTCCTAAACACAGGTTTCTCAACCCCAAAAGAAACAAGGTGTACCTTAGAAAATAAAAAAATTAATATTTTATTCATCACTGGAGATAAACTTTTTCTAAAGGAAACCAAACTTGTTGGTTGATTGAAATAATATAACAGAAGTACATAACGAAATGATGATTGGAAAAAACACAAATATTGTATTCCTGAATGGTTTGTAACTATAAACGTCTGCCCTTTTTAATATGAACAATAAATTCACTCGTTTATTTAACAACCCTTTTTGAAACTATTAAAATTCAGTTACGTAGTCATGCTACATTTTTAATATTCGGAACAATTACTCTACAACGTAATGAGACACAGTATTCAATATCACGTTCCAATACTCTTATATATTTAATAAATATTTAAAGAATATGCTATATAATATTGAGAGTCTTTGCCCGCATCATTTAACACATTATTTGGTTGTTATTTAATAGATTATAAAATAATATTGTACATTCCGACCAATGATTCCATCCCACTATGTTTCTCAAGACTCTTAGCCAATCCTCTGATGATTTCAGGTTGCTCCTGGCAATCAAAATAGATCACACTCCGTGTCGCAGATGTTTTTCTAATATTAATATATCTTATCATATCTCACATTCCATCAAACGTGCCTACTTTGAATCGCGGAAGGCTATATATTTTAGGCGGCGTAAAAATATCGCTCGTATGGTCGGCTTAGAGTAAAAATGAACGGTTGCAAAAACTACAAGACGATTCTTGGATTTATATCAATTTTAAACAAATAAATACACACTTCAAGTTTTCGTGCTTAAAATGGAGAAGCTACGATGAAAACTTTTATTGCCATTAGCACTGGCAACTCTAAAAATTATTACGATTACACGAAATTCATTAGATGAATGGATAATATTTAATTTAACCAATAAGCAAAAGGTGAAGAGCTAGTACGATTTTCAAAACAGTAAGTACGTACATAGGTTCGTTGCCTACAGGTTAATTTTGTTTTTAGCTAGTTTTTTTCCTGTACCCGAAGAAATATCCAAATATCCAATCTCTGCAAGTCTCCTCATCCAACACTTTTCGAGCATTGCGGTTGATCTTAGAAAGTGACTACTACTACAAAATTCATACATTTCCCTATAAACGTTGGACTTTATTTTTCTTTCCGAAACTTCTTTCAGCACAATTAGAGTAGTAAGAAAAAAAATAAAATTTGGCTGTTTTAGCTGAACTTCCAGATTGTTTATTAAAAACTTTTGCGCCTGTCTTTCGACACACGGTAACTAACATTTTCAATGCTTCTTTATGCACAGGAATATTTCCAAATATTTTCAAAGCAGCAAAAATAAAAAAAAAATTTAAAGCAACAGAAAAGAAAATTAAAATTATAGGCCAATTTCCTTTTTATCGGTTTTCTCAAAAACACTAGAGGTATATTTCTGTAATATTTTCGCTTCAGTTGAGAGCCAGAGCAGTCGCTCCGCTATCAACAGTTACAATTGTTCTGCTCCGAGTAAGGCCAGTACAGTCTTCGTCGGACTCCTGTAGCTATACTCTGGTTTAAACACAGCTTCACTTGAATGTGACGAGCTGAACGAAGAAGAGAACTAACCGGAAGCTCTAATACTAAATATGTAAGTCGTAACGGAGCTCCCGATTGGTTGAGTGTCCCCCTCTCCGTTAAGCTCGTGACCTTGAAGTGAAACAGAGTTTAAATCGGAGTTTAGCCTAGAGAGTCCGGTAATGTTCGTGAAGAGTGTTAGTAGTAACTTAACTATTAATAGTCCTATGAGTTACTTTAATCCGTGCACAACAGTTTACCTACATCAGTGCAATGCATCCATCAATGAGTTAAGTTTGTTACCCGTTCCATGACCGCAGGAGGCAATGATACCGAAGGGGAAATAACCTCATCAACCTGTGACACATCACCATCCCCAACCATCTTCATGGATTCATATTCTGGAGGTCCATCCAAAAACATTCATATGGGTGCGTATCATATGCCCCCTCCACCGTCACCAATGGATAGTAGCTTAATGGCTCCCCATCAGGCAACCGGCCAACCTTCAACCAGAGTGCCGGAGTGCTTTCAGTCAAAAGATCGATAGAGACCTGCGAAGAAGGTGACTGGAAACGAGTTTCAACGCAAAATAACACCCATCACAGTAGTAACCATATCGGGTCAATCCTTCAGAAAGTCTAAAATGTAAAAATTCCCATTAGATTCAGCTTTGTCAATGAATCATCCGAATCAGCCAAACCCGTCCACACAAACTAAACACTACCACAAACCAAATATTTACATCAAATAACAATTACGACGCTAACTACAACATCTCAACCTGATTTCTGCAAATTCGTACAATTAGCAACTAGTATGAATGGTTAAGAACCAGAATGGTAAAAGTGACATTTTATAAATTCTGAGAAATCTGTTCATATAAGTCAATATCACTGTAAAGTCGTTTTGCATTGTTTCATCATGAAAACTACCGCATTTCAATTGTTCATTAAAACCAAGATAATACATTGCCACTGACATATAGCCTGAAATAAACTTTAAACTAAACTTTAGTTTTTTAAACTAAACACTGGAAATAAAGAGACATTGTCAGATTTACCGATAAGAGGCAGACAAAATCAGCTTAGAGATAAGAATTATTCTATGAAACAGTCCTCCCCAGATGTTAACATCAAATATATTCAGCTGAATGAGTGGTACACGAAGACACTGAGGAGGGGACCAAGGGGGAAAATTAAAATCAACAAAAACACTATTGTCAAAATCATTTAAAAGTCAAATGAATTTCTTGATGAATAGATATTACTTTAAAATTTTAACAATTCAATAATTTTCGTGATTTTTAATCTTACATACATTTTTCACAGTTATTAGTTATAAGTTAGATTAAGGTAACAATGTAACGTAGCACTTTACGAAGATCGTATTGTCTTCCTCAAGAAGAAACAAAAACTTACTGAAAATTTACCAAACCATATCAAATTTGTCGGGTATAATTCCTTTCTTACATACTACAACCTTTTTGTTTTAATCTAGCTATTATTTAAATACTAGAGATCAGAACTGTGACATACAACCGAAAAATTTTCCTTCTCGTCGAGCTGGATTATATATCCCTACTTCTCAAATTTGAAATCTCCCTCCCCCAGAAAAAAATATCTTCAATTCCAAGACACGACTCTGGACCCACCCATGGGATCGATACACAATATTAAAACTATATGTAACGCATGAGTGCAACTCGTATTGGGATCTCGTTATTCAGTTGTTCAACATTCCGTCGCAGCGGGGGTGGGCTACTGGGAAGCAGGACGCACGGCTGTCACCCGCCCCCTCCCCGCCCGCACGCACGCAGCGCCACGCACGCTTGCACGCACTCACGCACGCGTGCGAGCGCGCGCCGCCCGAAATACGCTGGGGCCCCGCCGCCGGCGCGCCGCGAATAGGCCCGGCCGCGTATTTCGGGCGCGCGGGGGCGGAGCGGAGCGGAGCGGAGAGGAGCGCGCCCTGGCGGCGGGCGCCGGCACCGGGCCAAGCGCACCCCCGTCACCCCCCTCCACCCGCTCACGGCCCACTTCGCCGCGCTCTTCGCCACTTTCTCGCCTCCCACTCCTTTCTCTCTCCTCGCCCTCGCCTCTCTCCCCTCTCCCGTACCTCCCCGCTGCTCCGCCCCTTCTCCGGTCCACAGTCCGCTCCCATCTCGTTCTCATTTTCGCCCCGGTCTCTCCCCTCCCCCTGCAGATCTTTTGTGTCCCTCGCCTTTTCTTCCATCCCACTCCTCCCCGGACTTTTTCGCTTGGTTTCTCACGTCCGTGTCTTTCGTCGCCACCTCTTCCATCTTCCCTGTTTCTCCTGTGTACCCCAACACGTCTTCTCCCCATAGCCCGCCGGTTCTCCTCGTTGCTTTCTGTCATCTGGTTTCTGCTCTTGACTGGCTTTTTTTTTCACAAAACGTCCTAATTGGGGACTAAATAAAATACTACAAGTAAACTCGCATATCCCAATCAATACACAAGGCATCAAAGTTGACAACTTAACATTTGAAATCACTGTGTGAATTTTGTTCCTTAAGTGGTTAATATTGCGGTAAGCTCGTAACATATTTTACAGCACTCATGCATGAGAACTAGTGCATGGCGGGTTACCTACATTATTTATTGGCGGGAGATTATTTCTTTGCGGTATTCGTAAAATACATTTCGCCGTACTCGTACTGCAAAGTAGATATGGGCATTATCTAAAGTAAAGTAAACAGCACACTATAGCGACACAGAATCAACAGAGCTGCCGCCTCAAGAAGTCGAATTGACCCCCATGATGTATACTTATACGAAATTTATGAAACTCTTATGACGTACTAACGGACTTATTTACGTACTCATTTGAAAATGCCGAAGACATATTCTGTACGTAAATAGCTGTATCCTATTATGCAGCATCATGCAATCATTTGTTTAACCATGGTGAATAGAATTCAGCTTTTCTTTTAACAACGTTGAGGAATTGAAGCGTCCATCCGAACAAGGGACATAAGAACAAGCCTCAACAAGTTGTACAGGAGACAAAAAAAAAGACAAAAAAAAAACACTTCACCTCATGCTGTATTCTATTAATTACCTTGGGCCGCCTGTACACGTGACACGTTCTTCCACTCAATTTCACACAACTCAATATTCCAGTAATAATTGAGGATTTCTTTCACAAATAACAAGATAAAATGTACTAAATATCGTAATGAATATTACAAAGAGATCAAATTTTTCATAAAAAATTCCAAGTTTTATAATCATAGACTAACATTTCAGACGCGAGGGAAAATTATACTTAGAGGTGCTTGTTGTTACTCGGTCGTTGTGCCACTAGAGATAACACACTTGTTCAATTCAATCGAGCATCTCATGTTATCTAGCGACTTTCCCATGGTATATCTTGAGACACGATAGGGGAGGACCAAATCAAGATTTAATTATCTGAATATTCCAGTTTGGTTAAGGCGGGCTCTTGTCCCGTTGTTCGCCTGCACTCTTCAAATTCAAGTAAATCCTAGTTTCATCATTGGAGCTTGTTTACATCTTCTTCGTCCAACTGCACCACATGTGAATGACATTCCCTTTTCGATGGCTGCAAACAATGTTGAGCCTTTGCCAGACATCCGCGTTCTTGCAATACGAAAGTGATCCCAATCACAGGGACAGTCCAACAGTGTTCTGAAGCAGTGCATAACGACAATAACTAGTGAAATAAAACGAAACAAAAATAACATCAAAAATAAAGCGGTATCCTCATGATGTTAAAAACAATCAAAATACTCGAATATTGCAAAACTTTTTTATTACCACACACAATTAAATATAAGACGTTTCGCGACACAATATGGCCGCATCATCGTCAGGAAGCCTGAAATAAGTTTCTTTACATATTATATTGTAACGTTTCTCCGTGGTGAATTAAAACATAGAGGTAATATTTTAACAAAGATGTTTATTTTGTTCCTTAATGATACACTAAAATTACTTGATTTATTTACAGATAGGTTGCACAGTCCTTGTGTTCTTCACTTGGTTATTTTGTTACACACGACTCACTTCTCTTGATTATTTATTTACACTGAAGTATTGGCGAAGAGGAGAAATATAGTCAGAAAAAAAGGAAAAACTATGAAAAGGAAAAACACAGAACTCGTGGAACATTCCGTTAATTATTCCATGGCGCGTAATTTCATTTTGGACAACACTTTGTCATAATCCTTAGTAATAATATTTGATTTAGTATTCAAATTGCCAGTCTAATTTTTCATCTACAAGATCTGGGAAAGAAACTACGAGTATTCCCAAGAGTTATGTTAAGTATTAAGCCTAGGAAGGGGATATCGAATTTAATTTGGAATTGGAAGCTTTAATGTTATGATTTCAAATATAACTCATTTTATTGTATTTAATATTCTCTATTGTATTTAATATTCTCTACCATATTACTATAACATAAATTAGACAATAATTGATTGTTTTTTAATTAAGATAATAAAAAGAATTAAGAATCGGAGAGAGCAACATAAAGAAGAGCGACGGAGAAGCTTTTGGAGGAGGTAAAAAAAAAGTTGCACACTACTTTATTTTATTTTGCAGTAGCGATCTCCTAAAACATTATTTATGTTTAATTATATTTTCTTTATCATATATTTATATTTTATTTATTTAAATTTAATGAAAAAATGATACATTCGGGGGAGAAACGCAAAGGACGATCTTAGTGTTTGCTCAATGGATAAAGGGATGCTGAACAAAAAACTGATGGTGATGGAGGTCAAAGACCCGAAGAGTTGGCAGCGCTCTCCTGGCTGAAGCTATTCAGAACCAAAGGACACGTGACTCGGCACACAAGAAAAAGTGGAACAAGAGAGAAAAGCAAACGAGAAAACACGAGGAAATAAATATTTTCTAATCTACGTCTCTTTCAATGATTTGAGAAACAATTCTTCTTAATTTTGGGCAATGAACGAGACTGTATTTGTATATAGAGGTGTATGATTTATTTTAACATCCGAAAGGTAATATACCTGCATTTCCACCCCGACGACATACTAAGATCACACAAATGCTTGCCGCTTGCTTGCTGCACCTGTTACACTCACCAAAAGCGAGTTATATTTTCCCTACTTTACGCTCATCCTCATCCCATTTCCTGTTTCCACAGTAACGCATTGCGCTTACCACAACCTACACCTCCGCACATCTTTTTGTGGATTCGATTTGGTGCACAAAAATGCTACGTGGTACGACTGAGAAAAACGAAGAACAAGAAGAGACTTATGGGTGGGCAGAATTAATATATTCCAATTTCCCTGCCCATTCCATATAAGTCGTAAGTCAGTCATTTCCAGGTCCTCTCTCTCCACTGACAGTGTTATCAATCCCTATGCTCCCTATCTGCTTCTTGCACGTCTCCATCGATCGGATAGGGTACACTAGACAAATGCCAAAAAAGGAAAAAAGATGAAAGAGAAGGAATTATTCGCATGAATAGGAAGAAATAAATATTTGGCACCTCCTTGCCCATCACCTATTAGCAGCAGTCATTTCCGTTTCCTCTTTCCTCATTGACGTATTGAGACTCTTCACCCCCCCTTGCCCCCCCTGCTTCCCACACGTCGCCGTCGCCTCCGCAGTCGTCGGCGCGCGCCGCGACGCTCTCAATGCAGAACAAACAAGGAGGGCGGCGGCGGCGGCGGGGGAGAGGGAGGGGAGGGGGGAGTCTACGGCGCCAGCGGGATGCCAGCGAGCGCCGCGTAAAGCGGAAGGAGGGGAGGTGTGGGTTGAGGGAGGGGAGAGAAGGGGAGGGAAAGGGAGGGAGCAGGCGCCTCCGCCGAATCCATTCACAAAGGCGTCTATCCGATGCTGGCGACGGAAGCCAGTGGGTCCAAAGAAGCTCCAAGAAGGAAAAATTATTTTTCCGCCTTACGATACTTCCATTGAAAATTGTCGTAGAGTACAATTCCGTGAAATTGACATCGATAGTTGTGTCATTTATTCAAACAAGTAATAATAGAAAATCGTTTTAGGCCGACCGCAAATTTGACGCGTTACCGGTTTTGCATGGTTGCCTTGAAATTCCAGGACGAAGCCACGTGTGAGGGTCGCCTCCGCCCTGTTCTGACCCACTGTGCGGGTGGTCGCATCTGCGCTGTCGCGTACGACCTCTCTGACCAGAGAGGCGCGCGGCGCGCCGCCAAGGGAGGGGTGTAGCGGTGCAGGGGCGCAGGAGAAAAGAGGGGGAAGAGGTGCGAAGGAAAGAAGGGGAGGAGAGATGATGAGAGGGAGGGAGAAGGGAGATGAGGCGATCGAAGGACAACAGTAAGGGATGAGAGGAGAGTACGAAAGGAGGGGGAGAGAAGGAATGAGGAGAGGCGAATAGATTGGTGAGGGGGGAAGAGGTGAGGTAGCGGGGCGGAGAGGAGTGGGGGTGCGGGGCCGGCGGCGGGAGGGATGGACGGAGGGTCGGGAAGGAGGGTCGGACGGGATCCGCGCGAAGAACGGGCGCGTGGGAGGAAGGGTAAAGGGGCGGCGCGTGAATTCGGGGGAGGGGCGGGGCGCGGGGCCCGAGAGCGTGGAGGCAGTGTTTACTCCTGCGCGCCGCGCCGTCGGCCGCGCGTTATGCGAGCGTTATTGAATTCGCGCTGCGCCGCGATCGCGGCCTCGCAGGCGGAGCGGCGCGGAGCGGTTCGGAGACGGCTGGTTGGGGCAGAGGCGCCGGAGAGCGGGAAGAGGAGGGAAGTGGAGAATCGAGACGGGGGGAGGTTGGGCGGGACAGGGAGATGGGAAGAGGGAGGAGCGGAATGGTCTGATTGGAGTCGCGGAGGGGCAGGGTCAAGCCAGACGCGCCGGAGCGTAGCGGGACGGGGCCGGAGGGGCGGGCTTGGCTGGTTGTTAGTGATTCCGAGTGCGTCAAGGTCATTAGTCCCGAACATGTACTGCATGTTGTTGTTGTTGTTGTTGTTGTTGTTGTTTTTCTGTGGATGTGGCGGCGACGGACAAATCTTCCCCGGTAGATGGCAAGATCCGGCGCCGACATCGACGGCTAGCAAGGTTTTCCCCATCGAGGCATCTCCCACCAACCAGACACCGTCCCAGCCGAGACAAGCTCTAAGCTCCGAACCGGCCTGTGTGGTAGTGTAATGTATGTTAATGTACGTGTGTGTAAGGCGTGAGGATAGAACAAGGAAGAGGGAGGAAACATCGCACGCGGCACGTAACCCGTTTGTTAGGGTACTGCTCCGGCATTCGCCTGCAGTCGATCGGAGGAACCACGAAAAACTACCGACCAGAGCAGCCGGCCACTAGAATTGTAGGGCTCGGGGAACAGGTGTACTGGAGAGTTGCGGGGTAGCAAAACATGTGGGGAAGGTGCGAGGTGGATTGTGGAGAAGCAAAAGAGATGCGAAGGGAGGGTGAATCGGACGGAAGCGCAATGGTACTGCCGGATATTACATTACATTTAATGTGGATTAATGTACGACTGTACATTAATTTTAATGTACTTTGTACATTAAAATGGTTTTAATGGTTTTGTACATTGAATGTAACGCTTAAATTAAAATCAATGTAGATTTAATGTACTGTTATACATGAAACGTAACGTACCCAGTAAATTAAAACGAGAATAATATGTTTGTATGTCAAATTTAATGTTTAAATTAAAATTCACGCAGATTTGATATATAATTATGGTTCATAGTTACTGTTTAAAAACTTAGAAATATTTTATTACGCTTTTTTGACTAACGTATGATAAATTTAAAAATGTATTTTTTATTTGAGATTTATATTCTGTACAATAATTCATCATTTTTTCTACGAAACCATTTAGTTTACTATTGTATTTGAACATTCACTATTCTCAGATGTGATGCGTTTTTGGCTGACGTGGAGTCTCGTCTGCATTTTGGGGGCAGCTGAGGACATTCCGAACCCATCCGGTCCCTTGCAGGGAAGTCAAAGTGTGACGGGTTCCTACTACTTCAGGTATCCAAGTTTTGGGGATTCTTTCGTATTCTGAAGCTCTTGTAGTAGTGTTCTTACGTGTTAGAGTAATAGAACCCAAAATCAATGAAACTTCATAACATTCTGATATGGAAGCGAAACTGTGAAATATGTTAATCTCCATCTATTGATTGATATATGTTGCAGATTGCAAGTTACTGTCTAAATACAAGAATGCACCCAACAAATTAAAACAATGTACTGAAGTTCAGAGAATGAGTGTGACATAGTACGTCCAAAGTAAATAACTCAAGTCTTGAAACAAAAAGTTCTACTTATTTTGTAAAGATGTTATTGAAGGCGTGATAATTGCCAGCTATTACGTTTTTGGATATATCTACTCTGCAAAATTCGAAACAACCCTTGGATTCATACGAAAGTAAGTTGGAGTTGTATTACTATTACGCACTAAATTAAAAACAATGTTTCATTAGATAACGTATTACTATCGATAGAACATTGGAGATAAAATTGTTACATTACATTCTTAAGAATTGCAATAAATAGGCAAATGGTCTCAATTTTAAGTAACAGTAAAATTGAGATAAAAAAAGCATTGTTAAAATGGGAATTGTTAAATAGAGAATGGATTGTATCCCTACGAAATAGTTTTAATGACTTAGTAATTCTTAGAATGACCAAAGAAAAGTAACATTATGTAAATATATTACCATCTAGTAATAATATTACTAATAGTTTGTTTCAAATTAAATCGATTTTCTTTCTCATTTTGTTCCTTCGTTGTGTATCTTTCTCCATTTTTTAGTCCGTTCCTAAGAAGAAGCAAATCCATTGCCTCTGTCAACTATTTTTATTGTTATTTGTTTAACTGTATAAAAAGGTAATGCTGAATAAATATTATTTATTAGTAATAAAATTATTACTTTCAGGAAAATAATGAAAATAAATCCAACAGGAGGAAAAAGACCTCAAAAAGAAGGTGGAAAAAAACATTCTACAATTTTTAAATTGGGCAAAAGGATGGACAAATACAACGATGTATACATTGTAATAAGTTATGAATTTTTCATTTCTCAAGTGCATATTTTTTGTGTATTAATGAAAGTAAAATATTTATGCATTTTTTCTATATTCAATAAATAAATAATAAAAAAAAATTATTTGGTATACAAGTTATCGATTCAGACTCACCAACTATCCACAGAACATAAAATATTGCGTACCTTAGAATATCTTCACTCCTTACAAAAATATTCAAAGGAATAAATATTTCTAAAAAATTGCAGTTTCGTGGACATCGCTAAATCATTCGACAGGGTATGACATGCTGAGTTAACTTATAAAGTCAAGCAAGAGGTGCTCCTACATACCTCTCCAAATTAATCAAAAGCTTCCTCACAACTTTCTTAATTACATTAGCAAATCAAAATTGAAGCAGTTAGTTTACCTCAAGGAGCGCCTCAATCTATATGTCCCACACTTCAATAAATCACTAAGCAAACGAAATACCATCTCATTGAAACAAAATAGAAACCTTAGCCATGAATTGGAAGATTAGAATCAACCCCTCGCAACCTACGGCTAAAATTGTCACTTTTACACCATATTCGCTCCCCACTCCGTTTCAAATGAACAACATAATCCCTTGGACTCCTCAGAATAACTCCCTCATTAGTAACCTTAAATGCTTTGTCCTCCACATGGACACTACACTCAACGAGAATTAAAAAAACAGATATCACAACAATTCTTTTCTGCACATATTTTCCAATCAGAATGATTTATATGTGCTCTATGAGTCACCTCATGAATTGTAGTTTTTATTCGATTTAGTTTATAATACGTTAGTTTTGAGGCGATCAGTACAAATGGGTTTCATTAAAAACTGAATTTTCTAAATTAATTAAATATATAATAAACAAAAGAACAAATGTCATATTTGATTAGCAATTATTCTAATAGTACCACGATCGCTGGAGGCTCAGATTCAGAATGCAAGACATCGTGGCCCTAATAAATGTGTGCATTCTCAATCTGAGCCTCCAGCGATAGGGATAAATTTTGCCTCGAATCGTCGTGATTTTGTAAGCTACTCGTAAACCGTTTATTAATTGTTATTTCTGTAATGTCTTATTCCTGAAACGGTTCGTCAAAGAATGACAAACAAGTTTTATATTACTTGAGAGTGACGGAAAATTAAGTTTAATAACTTCACGTTGATATCGCCAATCAGTAACTACTCGTATCCATTACCTAAACATCTATACAATATATTTTGTATTATCATTTCCTCAGTTTCCTACAGGAAATAAAAATAGTTACTAGAAAACGGTTAAGCTTACAAAAGCACGACGTTTCGAGACAAATTTATCCCTATCGTCAGGCGTATTGTAAAATTGTACTTAATGAAATATGAAGAAAATTAAATTAAAATAATAATACTTCCCAAAACTTGTTTCAAGATACAAGAGAACCAACAGTTCCAGCCTCCGTAGCGGACTGAGTGTTGACAAAAGCACCAACTGTCTGCCTAAAATTGGTTATTCCTAATTATTCGTTCTATTCGTTGCAAAACGCAAGTTTCTACAAGTAGTCTCATGTTCACGTCAACTAGTCAGCAGAACATTTAATTAATTGGGGAACGGTATTTTCCCGATCTGATAACTAAAGATTTAACTACTTCACAGGGCCACTCACTGATGTCGGAGGCGGCGTTGGGGCGGCGTGGGCGCGGCGGTGGCGGTGGCGGGGGCGGCGCGGAAGCAATGACGCGAGGGCGACGGTGCGAATCGAGAACTTTGCTACTCTGGGACCGCAGCATCCGCGACAAATCGTGCTGCCCGCTGCCTGCCGCGTGATGCGCTGCTTTACGTCCGCTCTCGCCGACGAGGCTCCCACGAAACATCCTCTGGCCGAAACTGCCCTGCGCTTATAGCGTTGACGGACAAGAATCAAAAATCATTAAAATAAGAAAAATCATTAAAATCAGAAAAAAATGCTTCTCAAAAATCATTAATTTATTTCGTACGTGACGAAACCTGTTATGTAAAAATTAGTAATTTTCACATCTAAGAATATCAGAAATATTGTTGACTAGATATTTGATATAGTATGAGTACAATAGGGTTTTGTAAATCCGAGATAATTGAGGCTGACACATCGGATGCGAAAAATCTCGGAATACTCTATTTGACGGGAGAATGTCAATGTTTGGAGAGCGAATTCGACAATTATTCGAGGAGTTCCTGTACTCCTATAATCGGAAATCAGCAATGAATGAATACTATACTCCTAAAAATCTCTAATAATTACAAATTCTAGTCTCTTGACCTTTCTTTCGATGTATTTCACAAGAGAGCAGAAAAATTATTATTGTAATCAAGGTGGTTCTCCATGCTAGACCTCATTGGTTTTATATATTGTTCTGTGACATATTTTTAAAACATCTTTTGTTTTGATTAACTGTTATTTAAGATCGTTTTGTAGTATTTCCGTTCTGCCGTCTCTTGAGGTCATTATATATTATAGGATCCATTATGTAATATTAATTACAGTAGCTGAAGTGGTGGGACGTTAAGCAACTTCCAAACGTCTTACAATAACAACGCAACAACATGACGTCTTAACTGACTGACCCTTAGTTGACAACTTAAATAACTAACCTTTAAAACATTGATGTGTTATGTGTTTTATTATTCATAGAATAACAATTATTACATTTTCTGCGAGTTGAATAAATTCAGCAATAATTAGAGTTTAGTTTCAAAAATATACATGATTATTTGAAGTTCATAATACTCGTAGTATTTCTTAATGTCCTTTTTTTCAGCAGATAAATAAATGCTGGAAGAAATCATGGTACGTGGGGCGCGTGCTGCGTCGGCCTCCGCATTCATCCCCCGCTATTCCGGGCGCGGTGCGGTGCGGCGCCGCGTGCTGCGCGTGACCGTGCGTGGCGGCGCGTGGGCTGCGGCGCCGTGCCACGCGTGGCAGCACGTGAGGCGGCGCGGGGTATTCCTGGCGGCCGCCGCTCATGCCGCGCCCTCAGCTGCCCGCGCGCGCCGCTGTCCGCCGGCCCAACCACGTGACCGTCGACGCCCTCCGTTCCCGTCCCGTTGGCGGCGGCGATGGTGGGGCGCGTTTGGGAATGGGCGTGGGCGCGGGGTGGGAAGCGTTTCGGACTGTTGTACCCAAGTTGGCGGGTTCAAACCCGATCGAAGCCGTGGATTTTTCAGGGCGAAAAAATCCTTCGTACGCCTTCCTTCGGAGGGGAAGTAAAGCCGGCTGTCCCATGTTAGTAGATTTACTTGCATGTAAAAGATCCTCAAGCCTAAATGACGCCTCTGAGCTAAATTCAAATCGCCTGTTTCTCGCCCAAGAAATACCTCCTTTCTCTGCTAGTTGGTGAAAGGAGCGTAGCGAAATTTACGTGGTCAGACGGAAGAGCGGGCCTCATGGCCCGAGTCTCGCCACGTAAAATAAGGTTTCAATTCAATTCCCAGCCCTGTCCTCTCCTGCCCCACGCCCCTTTCCCGACCCCATCCTCGCGTCCGTCTACGCTCTCCTACCAGTCCCCAGTGCGTTCCCAGACCCGGCCCTACTCCCGTACCCCGTCCTCGCGTCTCGTCCACGCCCTCTTTCCAGTCCTCGGCCCATTCCCAGTCCCACGCCTTCCTCGTCCCCGTCCTCTCCCGACCTCGCCCTCGTGCCGCCCACGCTCTCCCTCCAGTTCCCTGCCCGCTCCCATTCCCCGTCCTCCTCCTCGACCCCGACCTCGCATCCTGACCACGCCCTTCTTCCAGTCCCCGCCCATTCCCAACACCCGCCTTCCTCCCCAACCCAGCCCTCGCGCCCCGACAACGCCCTCGTTCCAGTTCCCCGCCCTTTCTCAGCACGCTCTCCTCCCCATCCCTGTCCTCTTCCGACACCGCAAGACTCCCGCCCCGTCCAAACCCTCTTCCCAGTCCCCGCACTCTTCCCCTCCCTCGCGTCCCGTCCACGCCCGCCGTCACGCTCCCCGTCCGTTCCCGGTCCCACCCTCCTATCCGTCCCCGTCGTCCCCCGGCTCCGCCTCCGCGCCCCGTCGCCACGCGTTTGCGCGATCCTGCCCGCTCCCACTCGTCACCAGGCCGTCCCCGCCTTCCTCGCCCGTCCTCCTCCGGGTCCTACGCGACCCTGTCCGCCCCACCTACGCGTCTCCGCGTGCACCTGGGCAACCCGTTCTCCTGGCCAGTCCTGCCCGTCCCTATTTGTATCCACACACCCCTGCCGGTCCCTGCATCCGCATGAATTCTCGTCCGTGTCTGGATTTGTCCGGCCCTTCCCGTCCCCACCAGTGTTTGCTCGTCCTCGCCCATTGATATCAAAGTTCTTTCCCTGAATGGAATGACACTTATTTTCGCCAAATGCAAAGGTCGAAAATCGTTTAATTCAATGATATTCACAAAGATATGAGCTAAGAATAACATTTTCAGTAATTTGATTTTTTTTTTTCAATTCGCAAAATTTTATGGCACATCTTGGCCCTACAAATTTACGTGAAAACAAACAGCTTAGTTTAGTCATATGTTCAGCTCAACTTCAGTAAAATCAATCAAAAAATAATTTGAGATAAAAGTTCTATACCATTATTACTTTTTTTAATATCAAATCTAGTTAGGTCTAGATAATAAATAATATTTACACAATATGTAGAAATATTCTTGCAGTATTTCAGTGGGTTTTTATCTTCTTTTGTAAAGACGGTACGAAACACTAATTTGATTTAACTAGATCTGCAAATTCCTACTTGTGTGTTACAGGCGTTTGCAATACTTCATTTGAGTGTACTTTTGGAAACTTTCATTGAGGGCATTATTTCCACCTGTATGCAATTGAATCCTATTTAGCAGCAAACATTACTGTATAGTTCCAGGATTTGTCTGTAATATTGTTTAGAAATTGTGGTTTCCAGTACTAAATTAGCCTTTTGCTAAATGCATATGTTGCTTTGCACACTAGTGTTTCCATTATATGAAAATTAACACCGAAAATTGTTAAACTATTTTGAATATGTATGGTTCTCCGTATTTGTGCGTTAATTTGGGGGAATGAGTAGGCAATTTGCCCTATCAGCACACCCAAATTTAGCCTTCCGTATAGCGAAAACTTCCAAGGTTCCCACATTCTTCAGCTCTTAAGCGAATATTTTTCAGGATTCTCTTCACACTCACAGAATACATTATTTAAAATACATGTAACATCACAATGAATGGTGTAAAAATCACATGTCGGTTCACCCTCACAAAAGGAATTACATTTTCTCCATACTACTCTCTGACGTCAAATATGTCTAATGAAATTTTCCATAACATATATAGATGTATGAAAAAAATCACACAAAACGGAACGTGACAGAGTAATTTTCTCACAATTACGGTTTTGGGTACGTAGAGTCGTGAAAGATTGAAAAACATTGATTTTACGCGTCGATCACAGTTCATGGTTTATGGCACTAATACTGCAGATGCAGGAGTAGTACCATAATAATCAGATACCATAGGCCATAGGCAGATGCCTGCAATTGATCGGGTATGATTCAATATTTCATGTGACCGAGCACATCATCTGCTTTGGTCATCAGTCTCGTTAATGATGTGATTGTTTTATCTCGGGCGGTGGCAATGATGTAAAAACTGTATGTGACATACGGCGGAGGAGATCATCTGCGCACGTTTTCTTGAGTTTCAGAATCTCTTCCCGTCATTTTAAATATAAATAGTTGAAAGATGAGTAAACGTTTAACATAAATAAATAAAAATGAGTTTTAAAAAAGCGCGAGATTACCAATAATTGAAAATAGTAGACATTTTCGTTCCCGAGTTATAGAAAACTTATTTGCATAGGGAAACGAATTGCAAAAATGATTTTTCTGCATTGCTAACGAAATAGTAACTCGCCTCTTCCTCTAGCCCTACCATTACAAGCAAAATGAGAGTTCAACAAAATGTGCGCATAGTGAAGCTACATTTACGCCCAGTCTCAAAACAAGGGGCCATTCAGCATTTGCTCAATGAATCAGGGAGCCTAGACAAAAACCTGATCGAGATGGGGGTCATTGACCCAGAAGCTGAAGAACATTATTTGTTACAATTACTATTAATAATAATAATAATAATAATAATAATAATAATAATAATAATAATAATAATAATAATATTCAAACGTAAAGAAATAGTCAATTTATAATATCTAATTAATATCATCAATAGCTTCCTCCAAGACAAAACATTTAGTCACAGTTGATAAACACACATCCAATCCCCGTAGAATCACAGCTTGAATACCTCACGGCTCACCCCAATCACCCCCGCTTTTTACCATAAACACAACCAATATTCCCACAATTTTACTCACGCACATCGCTCATTTCGGTGACGACACCATTTTCAAATTATTTAATCTGCAAAGGTATTCAAGGACATCTAAATAAAATTGACGACAGATCTATCAAATGAAAAATCAAACTCAACAATATCATCCGCCAAAGTATTCTCACCAAGAACATTTTCAACCCCAACTCCACTCCAAATAAACAATCTCCCAATATAATCTACCCCACACAATCAATCTGTCAGATATCTAGGGCTTAATCGTGATACCAGACTAAATTGGAAAAAACGCATTACAGTAAAATCACAGCAAGCCAAAATAAAAATAATTCCTGAAGCTACTTTTAAACTCCATTAGAAAACTCTCATTAAGCAATGCCATCACTCTTTATAAAACAATCGGATCCCTAATGATTTATGCATGTCCCATCTGGATCAACGCATCTAAAACGAATATCAACACATTACAGAACATTCAAAACGATTTTTCTCAGATTGGTCACTCATGCCTCCTGGTTTGTCTCAAACGTTCAACTCCACAAAGAATTCAATCTACCACCCATAATTCATCATATTGCGCTCCTATCTAACAACCTCTTCTCCATAATTAACACAAGCCACACATTACGAGTTACACACTAGATAGGCATCATAAGAATCATTCCTCAGGATATTCTTAGAGATGAATTAATTCCATAGGTGCTCTGTGAGTTTGCTATTCATGAGTAAGCTGTAACTGTAATTAGTATTTAAGTTTAATTGCAAGTCTGACAACATATAATATAGTATAAAGATAATACTGAACTACTTACATTACAAGAATAAATATGTATTAAAAAATCTGTCAAGCTTACGCTTCAGTTGTAGCCAAGCAAATACATACATACACTATGTGATCAAAAGTATCCGGACACGTGGGTGAAAATGACTTGCCAGTTCGTGGCGCCCTCTATCGGGAATGCTGGAATTCAATGTTTTGGCCCACCCTTAGCCTTGATGACAGCTTGCACTCTCGCAGACATACTTTCAATCAGGTGCTGAAAGGTTTCTTGGAGAATGGCAGCCCTTTCTTCACGGAGTGTTGCACTGAGGAGAGGTATCGATGTCAGTAAGGCCTGGAACGATGGCGTTCCAAAACATCGCAAAGGTGTTCGATAGGATGCCAGTCCATTATAGGGTTGTTATCGTCGTGTACCCACTCCTCCACAGGCCGTGCCGTATGAACAGGTTCTGGATCGGGTTGAAAGATGCAATCCCCATCCCCAAATTGCTCTTCAAGAGTGGGAAGTAAGAAGGTGTTTAAAACATCAACGTAGGCCTGTGCCGTTATTGTGCCACACAAAACAACAAGGGGTGCAAGCTCCCTCCATGAAAAACACGACAATATCATAACATCATTTTGAACGTGTACGGTTACTTTTGATCACATAGTGTACATGTATTCTTAATATGAATTTTTATTGAGGTTATTAGTTACTTTACGTCAACAGTCACAAATCGCTATCGCTAAGGTAGATGTGCTGACGTGCGAGCAGTTCGAGGGGTTGCTGAGTCAAGTCCTGCGTAGGCAAGGGCGTTTTTACCCTTGTGCTGTGGTCTGATTGACTTTCCACCCATCATGCACCGCCTTTCCTAATGCCAATATGATGAAGGGTATGAACCGTGGTAGACGTTTCAAGGGTCAAGGTCCAAAAGTAGTTAGAAATGTAGATGTGAAATTAAAATAAAAATACTATACATTATATTATATCATTTATGCCTTAGACGTATTTAAATAAAACATTTTACGTATTTATGGTTTGATCACATGAAAGCGTTTGCTGTTAAATCCAGCTGATTCCATTTGCAAAAATACGAAAAGATACTGCTCGCGTCAACTCGCAATTTCATATGAACAGGATTGTCGCCAGATTTTAGATGAGAATAAGATTTAACTCCTGAAGTGTATCTTCGTGAGGATGTAAAAGACTCAACTTATATAGAATTTTAAAAGATTATTTTAATAACGAAATAAGCTGACTTGGATAGCCAACGCGTCATAATATCACCAGATCTGGACTCAAACTGGTACAATGTTAAACACATGACACAATGACTCATCCGTAGACCTTGAAATCAGTACATTTCTAACATTTAGATTCCTGCGAACTATTTTCTTTTTTCTACTGTTACTCCCATGCAATTGCAAGGTCGGCAGAGTTTTCCCGCTGGCGTCTACCGGTGATGTCGGGCTGTCTTCGACGGGGCGCCATGGCGAGCCGCCTGGGCGCTAGATCGGGGGAGATTATTGAATGATGATCAGAAGGAAAGATCGCGCGCGGACCGTGGCCCGTTGTATAGAGCACTACCCTGTAAGTGATCAGGGAAATCACTCATTAGAGCATTCCCCCCCCCCTGTCACTGGTACTTCGCGTTGTGTAGACAATCGCCGATACGGGTGTCGGTAAACTTCTAACCTCTACGTGACGACCAATGAACGACTTTCCACTATTGCGAAATAAATTCGCAAACACCCACTCGATATCTGCGGGGTCTCCACGTGGTCGGCAAGGAGACGGGAGGGGAGGGGCGCCGCCTCGCACACAGGCTGGGGAGGGCTGCTTTGCACCCTCGCTCCCCTCCCCCTCCCCCATCCCGAGGTGCGCCGTCTGGGCCCGCCTGGCCTCGACTCATTAGATCTTCATTAGCGGGCCTGAGTGATTAGAGGCTTGGTGGGGGAGGCAGGGCGCAATGAATACATGAATATGTTATTCGCGGCCGCGCTGTACGTTTGCCTGCGCCCTCCCCCCTCCGGCTGCCCCCCCCTCGGTCCCCTCCCCCCCCCCCATTACCCAGTACCCGCAATACTCGAGGTGGCATTCGGAGTTACGGGTGAGCGAGGGCGGATTAAAAGTATAGCGCCTGAATAATGAAATTTGAAATATTCTTGTGCGCAGATCTGTTCTCCCATTCAATACTCTCAACAATGTCTCTCTAGAACTTCTACGATTAGTTTATCACCTGACCACATTTCAAACTATCTTCCCCTCTTTTCGTCTAATTTGCCTTTTTATTCATGTTTATTTGAAACATTTTCACTCAATTTAATCATGTCATCTACTCAATTTGTTTGCCAGTTCTTTATTTTTTCATTCAGTATTTTGTTCTCCTAAAAATAGAAGTTATCAGATTAAATTTGATGGTAATTTGTTCGTCAATATTATATCATAACAGATCGTCAAGTAGCAAAGTCAGACTTTAAGGTAGCCAAAATCGTTGAGATCGAGCCCTAACTACTTTGATAATCTTTTTATCATGAAAATGGATCTCTCGTGTTTTCACCTATTAAAAACGTTGCATTTTTAAAGTTATAGCATTTCAATTTTTCAATCGTTGCAGAAGTACTACCATGCTGTTTTTGTTTGGTTTTGGAATTGTAATTCCGTTTCCTAATGTAATTGAAATATAACAACATTCCAATAAATGAAACTATTTTAGGAAGTTTTTATTTCTCCTCAGCAATTGGGTTGCACAGCTGGTTCTAAGCTATTAGAAACTACATCAGAATAAAAAAATGGAAATATTATCAGTTTAATATCCAAAATGGGAAATTAAAAGGTGAAATACGCATTCTGTATGCCTACATCAACTATTCTCCAGCACGAGAACACGTGCGCCTAATATGCTTCTCCCCATACGACACGTAGGGGCCTACACTGTTTGGAATATTTGACGATAAATAAATATAAATGGAGTTAAACTATAGGAACTATTTTCTGCATTTGACCCCCATTTCGATCGCGTTTCCACCAAAATCCCTTGATCTGATATACAAATTCTGAATCTCTCTTTGGTTCTAGGTATTAGGGATAGTTTTTTCTCTTGCGTTAAATGCCACATACACGTCTTATTGTTTTTAAATTAAAATTTTAAAACAGTTTCTCAGAAAGCAATTTTTTATTTGCCTATAACTCAAGAAAAATTAAGTGAAAATTTCTCCTACAGAAAATTGTGACATGGTTCAAAGATCTGTCACCGAAGAATAGATTTCGTTACGGAAAGATCTCTATCTTCAAAATTGTAGATGTAGAAAGACGCCGAAAATATTTTGAACTCTTGCAATTTTCGCAACTTTCGAGAGTTGAATGCAAGTGAGAACTACTCTATTTTTAAGCGTTTTTTGCTCTATCAAAAAAAATAATAATACAAAAATTTGAAGTCATTAATGACAGAATTTTGAAAATGTAAAGACTTCTGAAAAATAATTCCAAAATAAAAAATAAAAAAAGGCGTTTCAAATTCACTAGATCGATTGGGGAATATCAAATTTTCAGAACGCTTTAGGCGCTAGCTTTCACCACCAACTAACGGAGGCAGGGAACCATAACACGTGAACTCTGAAGTTTTAGAGTAAGACATTACTGCTATATGGAAACAACATTTATCAACTTACACCTTCTTGCCTAAAACGTATATCAGATATACGTCTATTGCACCAGCGGAAAGCCATCGTAAGGAAAACAAAGTGCCATCGTGGATTTTTTTGCGAGAATTGTATTACCCTTTTAAAAAACATTACCTAAAAAATGTTCTAAATGTTTCTTCAATTTTTACTTTAATAGATCCAAGTCCCCTAATAAAAATAACGCACATTCCATTTTTATGCACTACCTGTATTTTCGAAAATTGCAAAATATTAACACGGTAAAATTTCAAATGGTAAAACTACTACTATTTTTTCTCCTTAACGGAAACTACTTTGAAAAAATTGTTTTCACGTCATTATTGCTTGAAGTAAGGGCATTTTTTAAAAAAAAGTCTGGAAAACGCCTCCACCTTGTCTCTTTAAATGTTTTTCCTCGCTCAGAGCAAGAACGCGTATAAAATGTCGCAGGTTTGAGTTTTGGTAAATAGTTACAAATTACGCGAGAAAGTAGTAATGTTGTAGCACCACTGGTTTTGGTTTCAATGATTTACAGAAATATTCAACGTATTAGAGGATGTATTTTACTGCGTATAGGCGCAGGATTTATACGTTTTGATGCCAGTGGCTCACAAAACGAATCTTCCTGTCGTATAGTTACATTACTTTCTCGTTACTAAGCAAGTACAAGAAAAGTAACAATATAAAATTACGATAGAAACGAAATTGTATAAGAAACGGAAATAGATATTGCTCAGAAAGCGGCTCGAGGAAAACTACGAATCAGGTACATTGTGATGGACTAGCGGTAAAAGAGGAGGAGAAAACGTCTAAAAAGACCAATGGAAATAGACACGTCGTCCCTATCCAGCCCTAAAAGGAAAGAGACGTAACAGTAAACAGTATTTCCCAATAAAGTTCCGCATGAATTTATGTGAATATGAAATAATCGTATACATCATTAAAATTTGATAAAACATTGGAAGAACAACACCCTTCAATTTTTGAAATATTAGCGCGTAGGCTTACATGATATTAATTCTGCTTCTTCTAGCAACAAGACTTCGGCTTCAAATTCTTTTGGTGTCCACTTCTTATTCCTGCCTACGTCTTTCTTTTCTTGGGGAATATATTGAAGAGCTAATGGCAGCAATTTCATTTGGCATGCTTTACAAACCTTCTATATTAATTATAATAATATTAATTAAAACAGATAAATACAAATTATAACAGATACAAATAATAATTAAATTCAATATGCTTAAAACACAGATTGCTTACAAGTGGAGGATAATTGGTAACGCCAAATGATCTATCACAAACAAAACAGATCACGGTGACAATGTTACACGACGGGAGAAATTTACAGCGATAGTAATGATGAAAATGAATAAGGATTTGAGTACTTCAACACCTTTTACAGCAATAGCAAATCCCAATGCGTAAAAAAGCGTAATATTGCCTGGAGATAAAACGAATGATATGACAGAAAATAAACCAGGCGAATACTTGCAATTAGATAAATAACATTCGTTCGTGTTCTTCTTCCATAATTGATACTTATTATTTGCATTTTCCAGCAGGAAGCTAAAAGTTTTCAGAGATAGAAATTTCTCTTGACTTACAATTAGAACCGGCAAGATGCTTTCAGTACCTTTCTCTTACCTTGCACAAGATCGTGTCACATATTTAGGTCAGCTTTGCATGCATAGGTTGCGGCAAATTACTGCGGAAAAGATCCGTGAGTGAGTTGGCAGTAACAGATGTGGTAAGGATGTAAGGATGAAATCCTCGCGCCTATCTAGAGAAATGTCTTAAGAGCAAATAACACAACCGAAGATCCTTCTCAGCCATAATGACAAACGACGAAACACAAGAGATCACGCTTATGACCGTGGAAGTTACATTATGAAGGCCTTAGCTCGGCTTTTAGATGTGTAGAACAAACTACTCAGATTTCTTCTAGCCTCGATCACGAAAGGTGTTGTAAGCCTATTTGCCTGTGAGCATTTGTAGATACTCTGAGTATTTCTATTTCAGTTGGGCGAAGTCTTCCTAGTCCCGCAGCGCCACGACTTCACCGCAGCTCTCCTCCCCCGGCCCCCCGCCCCCACCCTCCCCGCTCTCCTCCCCGCTCTCGACCCCCGCACACGGCCAACCCCGTCGGCGCACCACGGCCTCTGCGGCTGCGGCGCTCTCTAGCGCGAGTTAATATTCCGGGGGAAGGAGGGGCGGGGCGGGGAGGTTCACCTCGGCGCCGGAGCCAGCGAGCCGAACGTAACGTTGACAAGGAGGTGCTCCAACTTGGGGCAAGTGGAACGCAAGAAAGGCGCGGAAAAGAGCCAAGGAGCGCTCAATTTCATCAAACTCAGGCCCTCGGTCGGGCGCGCCGACGCGTTCCCAACCGCCCCGCCCCCTACCCCGGCCCCGAGAACGCCCCCGGTCTCGTTCCCGACCCTCCCTCACCCTGCCTCTGCTCACGGCCCCCGCTTCCGCTCCCCGACCGAGCCCCCGCCCCCAGCCCCCGCTCCCAGCCCCCGCTCCTAGCCCCCGCTCCCAGCCCCCGCTCCCAGCCCCCGCTCCCAGCCCCCGCTCCCAGCCCCCGCACCCAGCCCCCGCTCCCAGCCCCCGCTCCCAGCCCCCGCTCCCAGCCCCCGCTCCCAGCCCCCGCTCCCAGCCCCCGCTCCCAGCCCCCGCTCCCAGCCCCCGCTCCCAGCCCCCGTTCCCAGCCCCCGCTCCCAGCCCCCGCTCCCAGCCCCCGCTCCCAGCCCCCGCTCCCAGCCCCCGCTCCCAGCCCCCGCTCCCAGCCCCCGCTCCCAGCCCCCGCTCCCAGCCCCCGTTCCCAGCCCCCGCTCCCAGCCCCCGCTCCCAGCCCCCGCTCCCAGCCCCCGCTCCCAGCCCCCGCTCCCAGCCCCCGCTCCCAGCCCCCGCTCCCAGCCCCCGCTCCCAGCCCCCGCTCCCAGCCCCCGCTCCCAGCCCCCGCTCCCAGCCCCCGCTCCCAGCCCCCGCTCCCAGCCCCCGCTCCCAGCCCCCGCTCCCAGCCCCCGCTCCCAGCCCCCGTTCCCAGCCCCCGCTCCCAGCCCCCGCTCCCAGCCCCCGCTCCCAGCCCCCGCTCCCAGCCCCCGCTCCCAGCCCCCACCAACTCCGCTACCCGCTCCCGCACCCGCACCCGCTTTCGACCCTTTCTTCGCCCGGGTCTCACTCCCGGCCTCAACCCGCCCCGTCCCCGCTCACAACCCCCCTTTCCCCTCCCCGTTTCCCCGCCCCCGGCGTCGCAAACGGCCCTGGTCCCGGCCCCGCTCTCGACACCGCATTTGCCAACGCTCCCACTCAGCCACCGCGATGGAACCCACAGCCGCCCGCGCCTCCTTAGCCTCCGACTCAATCCCATATACCTCTCGCACCATCGCGCCACCACCTCTCACCCAAACATCTCCCGCACTCGCTCGCGCACGGCCCTCTTGGACATCCACGCCTCCCGCTTCCTCCCCCCCCTCTTCGATTCGCCTCATGCGCTCACACACCTCTCCGCCGCTGCTCATCCTCAGGTTCTTGTTTAGCCTTTACACAGAGCCACCATGTCTGCCACCTCCTCGCATCCTTTAATTCCCCGCCTGCGGCCTCCAATGGCCCTAGCCTCGGCCATTGACTCTACCTCCTACGCCTCGCGTCTCCCACATTCTCTCATCCTTTAACTCGCCGTCTGCGCCCATTCGTTGTTCCGTTGCCGTCCACCCCATGTTCTATTTTGGCCTCTGACTCCAGACCACCCACGACTCCCACCTCTTCCTACCCATTAACTGCCTGCCGGCGTCGACCCACGACCCTGCCGCAGCCCACAGGAACTCCCGTTCTTGGCGTCTCATTTTCCGCCTGTGCCTCTCCCCAGCTTGGCCTCTGTCTACAGAACAATTATGCACCCCACTCCAACCGTCTACTCCCCTTTCTCTTGCACCCGACTGGCCTTCGGCTTAGCCTTTGCCACTGCTCGACAGGGCCATCCACTGCCCCTTCCGACCCAATGGTCCTCGTCGCCTTATCCCGCCCCGCTGCTGCCCACGACCCCTCAGCCTCTCACGCCTGCCTGACTGTTTCGTCGCACAAGCCAGCTCCCGACGGCTTAGCTCTTTTATTCTGCTAGTCGCAACCGCAGCAGCTTTTTCTCTCTTGCACTGAGCAGTCGTCCTCAGGACACTTGTTTCTGGAATTACTGCAGCGGGGGCGAATATGAGACCAGAGAAAGCGGCTGTGGTGACGGCGGGGGTGTAGTAATGGTGGTGGTTGCGGTGGCGGTGGTTGCAGACTGCGAGATAGGGGCACACACTACACAGCAATGCTCGAAATTGTTGTGGTGGTGGAAGCTGGAGATTATGAAGATCGTGGTGGTGTTGGTGGGTGGCGTGTTGAGGCGGACAGTGTGCAGAAGGGAAAAGTGAATGTAAATGTGGTGTTGGTGATAATGTTGGTAGAAGTGTGGACTGTAAAGAGGACGAGAGCCATGTAGGTCGTGGCAGAGTTGGTAATGGAGTCTCTGTCAGTGAAGAAGTGATGGTAGAGGCGTCATGTGCGTCTAATCAAGGAACGCACGGCACTGGTAGTGAAAATCAGCACGCTCTAACTACCAGGCGCGACCTCGCTCTACTAACTCTATAACTACCAGGCTCGACCTCGCTTCCTTCATTTCCCTCTTTCATCTGCATCAACTTCATCTCCTCATCCGTCTTTTGCGTCCTTGACTTTCACCACGTCCTCCACACCCATACATTGGTCCGTTTTTTCTTCACAGCTATCCTCTTCAACTTCCCCTCCTTCGGATCACTAAATCACTCTTTTTCGTGCTAATCAGATGTTTTCATCCTCCCCGCTGTTGCAACTACATCTCCATTGTCTCCTCCTACACTTCCCTGGCGTTCAAGCGTAATCACTTCCCCACCCACTATTTCTGTGAACGCTTCTTCGAAACATCCATCACTTCTGCTGCGTTTGCCGAGTCACTCACTCTTGCACCATTTCCCGGCCCCAACTTCTCTAGACTTCGCTGCCGTCGTACGACTTCATCGTAACCTCTTTGCAGTCTCAGCGTCCAGGCCCACCTCCATCACCTCTCTGGAACCCTTCGCTGCCTGCACCTCCATCACCATCTCCACCACCGCTGCACTTGCAGGGGCTAAGCGGATCCAAGTCTTCTGCTTTCTCAAAGCGAGTCGCTTGTTTCATCATTATATCCGCGCGCTGCCTCGTATAAAGTGGTGATTCAAGAAGTTTTCCTGCAGTCTCGTATTTTAAGCGGAGCGATGAATACCAGTCAGCGAGGAATTCTGCGTACAATCTCTTCAGCGAAGCGGTGACGCAGGCTTCGCCCGCGTTGAGTATTTTTTACTGTACGCGGGTAACGAGGGAAACTGAGAAAAACGGTTCTGTTGCTCGCATCCGGCCAACCGCCGTTTCTGAAGCGACCTGCGCATCAAACTCACGAAACCTCGTGAAACAAAACTCATTACACAAGGTACGTGTGCAAGAAGTCGGTGCAAATAGAATGTATGTTTTCCAATTGTATGAATGAATAAATAATTTGTTTCATGATCAGAATTTTTTCTTTGACATTTTTTTCTCCATCCTGAAAATATTTTACAGCCGTCAATGACATATTTTCACTTCCTGTGCCTGCCGATGATTATCTTCTTCTAAATAATTGGTGCCTCTAATAATTCACAGAATGATTCCTTTCTTTTCAATGTGCAAGATTGTTTATTCCTCAGGGAACGTGGGTAAGGAACATTTATCTGTTCTACATTTCCTTAGATATGCCAGATGATGAGATTCGCTTATTTGCTTGGCTTTGCTTACTATTTCTTTGACTTAGCGTCGGATCAAATGCGTTAATACCACAAAACTTATATACCACCCACACAGCAAAGAGCCTTCATGTTACGCATGGTATATTTATCTACAATGAAGCGTAAACTACAGTATATTAATGAGTTCCCTATCACGTAATAGTAACTCTTCAGTCATTCTAGTCTTCCACAAATTAAGTGGAAAATATTAATTGGTAATTTTGTTATATATCACCTGAATAAGTTTTAAAATAAAATCAAAGTAGTATGACTGATTATCGACTGCTGTGCTGGGAGGACACACGTCCCAACACACTAATCATATGTGTCTGACAGTTGAAAGTTGAAATTTGAATTGAATTGAAGCCATATTTTACGTGGCGAAACTCAGGCAATGAAGCTTGGTCTTCCTTCAGACCACGTAAATTTCGCTGCACTCCTTTCACCAATTAGTGGAGAAAAAATGTATCTCTTGAACGACGAAATAGGCGATTTGAATTTTGCTCACAGGCTTCCTTTGTGATCGAGGTTCTTTTACATGCAGTACTCGACTGCATGAAGCGCATGAAGGAATTTTTTGCCCATGAAAATCCACGTTTTGATCGGGTTTGAACCCGCAAACTTAGGTGTAACAGTCCAATACACTAACCGTTACACAATCGCCGCCGTCGAAATTGGAGGTGCTCAAAGAGAGAAAACCATATTCCACACTAGTGTAGTTTTAAAGAAGCGTTTTTGTATGGCGAGCACATGCAAGTAACTGGAGGTCGAAGCCTATCTGTCACGGTTATCATTCCATATTACTATAAAATGGAAACAATATTTAATGGGAAGAAAGTTGCATAGAGGTTATCGTAGTATGAGCAATCTGAAAACCTCCAGATGTTGGCTTATTGACCCATTCCAATCCCTCAAACTGACCTATTAATTTATTAATTCGACTCGAAACCACTACCACCGACAACAGTATGCAATCACTTTTTGTGTCTTTACCTAATTCTCTGTCCCGGCAGATACAAAGCGGTGAAAGCTTACCCCGTGTATAACTGAGGGCTGGCTTTTGACAAGCGATAAATACCGGTGGTGTGACATGCGACTAAGAATGTTTCCTTCCAGATTTGCATCTTTTAAAGTAGATCCCTGAGTGAGCCATAAGAAGATCCAAGAAAATATATCCATAAAAATATCCAAGGCAATCTTCAGTTAGAGCTGTAAATTCTCTGAAAGCGAAAGTTCACAGTTTCAGTAGTAATTGGACCTGTAAGGACCATTCGCGAGACAAACAACACCAGAACCCCTTAGAGCTGAATGCATTGCAATTACAAAGGCTCATGATAATGGGAATCGCTCACATTCTGCATGGGTACCTCTGCGATTCTTAAGAGTTTACCCCAGACTAGACAAATAGCAACGGACACAAAAAGGGAGGGATTCCTTAAATAATAATGGTACAGTATTTCCTGATCGCTGTGTTACGATATCCCAAAGCTGTGTGAGGAAAGTGAAGTAAAAGTTATTTGTTTTGTATGTTAAATGAACATTTTCGAATATTTCAATTAGGGATTTCGATTCTGAATAAGTACAGAAAGTTCGTTTTACTTTATTTCTAAGTGTACTATACCTTGTTTCAAAAATAAAAATATTAAATCAATAGAGACTATGAGTAAATGTTTTTTAATTACCGAAAAGCGATTTCGACTAGTTAATTACTTGGGCTTTTTATGTCTACTGGATTTTAATGACTGGTGTAGGTCGTCTGTTACAATGGCTGTGGCTTAGAATATTTCCGAATATTTGATGTGATTTGCTAGCAGAAACCATACACGACTATATAATCTCATACTAATTGTTCGAATATAGTCATCGAGTACAGCGTATATAATCATGCCCTCAATTCTCCGAATTCACTGAATAGACACGTTGTATAGAAGGAGTAATCGGCATTCTTTTAATTAATCTTTTATTAAACGTTAGCGATGCTACGTTTTAAATTACTACTCACGTTATTTACGAGATTCGAAATTGTCTTTCTGATTATTGCTGTATGGACTGTGTGTTCGTGTAATTGAACTGCTACGTGGGTTGGTGATTTTGAGGCAACTAAAAAGCACATTATTCACTTCGGCAAGTTCTCATCGCCAACGAGCGGTGAGCGCCGGCGAAAAAAAAACGCCAATGAGAAACGGAGGTGTAACTGATCATAATTGGGCTGCGGTGCCTTTCACCTGACAGAGCGAAAGGGGCCTCATCAATTCGTCTCTGTGCCGTGGCCTAAACACAATATTATTATGTTTGTTATCGGGCCGTATATTCTACTGGTTTCGCGCATTTTCGGACGCGGGAGTTACAGCCACACAAAACCAGGAATATTGATCACCTTAACGACGGATGTGCTGTGGGGCGCAATGGAGGTCGAATGACTATGGTAATGAACGTAAATAATTACGAAAAATAACTAGTAAAGCGTTACTCAAAAATACATGATGCTGGACATTGTGCTCATTATTATTATTATTATTATTATTATTATTATTATTATTATTATTATTAGTGATGGTGGTGTTATTGTTGTTATCTATCCTATTCTATCTATGTTATTATCCTTGCATTGCATAATAATGAGCATAACAAGATGAAAATCGAATAGTTCAATATTCCATTTTCTGTGGTGGTTTCAGAGACCGTGGCGTTTATCCAGAAACGTCTTTCAATTTTTAATTAGAGAACCACTTCTTCACGTATTTTTATTCAATCTGTGAGGAGAATATGAACTTTTGATTATGCGCACCAACGTGTTTTCATTACTGAGATTATAGTAAACCTATTCTCACTCAACACAAAATAAAAATCAGAAGCTTCTTTATCATAAATATCTCCACCACACAAGCAAACTATCTGTTGAACGCAGCATCACAGGGCAGTATTATATTAAATAGTAAACTAGGCAAACATTATGTGAATATGATCCCTCTGTCTCGGTTAACAGAAAATGTATAAAATGTATATATGCTATAACGAATATTGCATCATCTGCCGGAATTCGCTGCACGGATTACGTCATCTGCCGGCACCCCCCCCCCCCCCCAATTCGGTATTAACGTTTTGGGAGCAATAGTTATTGATATTTTCTTGCTGAAATTTTCAGCAATTTAATTTCATAATTCCAAAGGAATTGATACATAGATTAATATAACGGGAATACTTTCAACAGATATTAAAAACTTTAACTTATGTAGATTATGTAGAGATTAACGTTTCTTTTCCGTCCAATTTCCTTACATGCCTTCGCGTCCAGAAATCCTTTAGAAATCTCAATCCGTTTATCGCCAACCGATGCTTTTCCAACGCCATTCCCCTCCTTCAAAGCGCCTCCCCCCCCTCTCCCAGCTCGAGTGGCCTTCCTGGGTGGGGGTAAATGGAGAGGATATTTCAAGGAATGGAAACGTGGTATTTATTAACTATAAATTAAAAGATAAGTCTGATTATAACGAGGGAAGCGCATTGGCCCTGGTATGGAACAAGGAAAGAGAAAAAGATATTGAAAGAGGAGTGGGAGGCTGAGAGGATGGACCTGCGGCAATGAGGAAGTAGTGGCGAGGTACCCGGATGTTACGAAGTCGGAGAAGGAGATAAATGCAGTGTTGTTGAAGTCAGGTCAGGTAATTATCGTCTCATAATGTCACAAAAAGGTACTATTGTTACAATCATTAAACCGTTTAAATTACTTACAACCTCAGTTCACGCAGAACTGAATTCCAAGCAATGTAATTTGTACGTATGTTAGAATCAAGCCCAATGTAACATGTTATAACTACGGAGAAACTGTTTTAAAAAATGTTCAAGCTCTGGACTATGAAAGGAAATGCTTTGTCAGAAAGTGACGAAATTCCAACGAGCTTCCACCATATTAATATCTATGATGCAAGACTCCCAAAAACACTGTAGCAAATAATAAACACTACAATTAGAGTTGCAGAAAATAAAACATTCAATTTTTCGTTAGTTGCAAGGAAACAGCGATTTATACAATTTCGCGAAATAGTTACCTTCGCAGCATATTAATAGCTTTACAGTCATTATTAATATCTCATACATCGATTCCTAATATAAAAATAAATCATTAATTTGTTCTATTATCGAAATCACGTTATCGTTTCCAAGATATGAGGCCAAATATAAATGCAACGACCACCGTAAAATATCTGCATCTGGTACAACCAGCGTGACAAAGTACTGTAAGTTGTGTTACCAAATAAAGAGAAATAAAGCAGTCCAATGGATTTGTCAAAAACATACTTCTCGATGCATTATAGGTCAATACAGCTGGGCAATAACTGATTCGATTCCCGATCAGTAATGCTTTGAAAATTTTGAATTTAAGGTAGAAAATAATTAAGAACGAAAGAAAGGATTACGGAAGGAAGGGAATAAGGGGAAAAAGGTATAAAAATGAAGGAAGAATGATAGAGTGAAAAAAAGGAAAGTAAGAAACGGTGGGGAAGCAAGAAAAAGACCAGAGAGGTGGGAAATTAAAAATTGCGTTGAGCAATCGTACCAACAGCGGGAGGATAAAATGGGAATATTGGAGTAATAGAGACCATAGAAATAAAACGTGTAGAAGTGCGCGGAGGGATGGGGAGCAGAGCGGGGAGGGCGAAGCATCTGGGGGGAGGGGAAGGGAAAGGGTCTGCTTTTGAGAGCGGAACCCTGACCTAAATCGTCCGCGTAATCCCGAGGCCTCGGCTGGGCCAGCTAATACTTCGCGAGATATTGGCGCGCTCTTCGTCCTGCATTTATCGTGAGCCGTCCCCCTCTTTCATCGTGCCCCAAGAGGCCTGGGAAAGAGAATTGGAAGGAAGAGGAGGAGGCGTGTAGCGAGTGGATTTATTAATTCTAGAGAATAAGTGGTTTTGTGAATTTAATGGTCTTCATTATTTCAGTTTGTTTGTATGTTTAACGTGGGGATAACAATAGGCAAAATTATTATCTTCGCTCTTCATTTTGCAGACCTCACTGAAGATCAATGGGAAATTCACTGAGTTATAGGAAAGCTTTACGATGGCATATGAATATATTACATATGAATATACATCATATATTTACATATGAATGTTATGCTGCAAGAGATGGAATTTTAACATTCTCTACATAGCTAAGAAGAATTCAGTCTCTTTCTAGAGAAGAATTCTAGCGGTCGGCTGCTCTTTTCATCGTGCCGTGCAGTATTCTACCAAATAGGCTACTGCCCGCCGCGTACGATAACCCTTCCCTAAATGTCGCGACGTCTCTTTCTGTCCCAGCTGGGGCGCTGTCTCCCTGTGGAAGACACCTGGAGGATGAAATCCCCCCGGAAGCTGACGTGTATGTGGGGATCGGATCTCACCATCCATCGGGGAAGAATACACTTTTAGAAAGAAATCATTCACTACACAAACGGCACAAATGACCACAGCAGATGACGTGCCTGGAAACATCAATTATTTTTTTGCTAATATGTCTTCACATTGCTCTGCTTTCTGCTAAAGAGCCTTATTTCCCCGGCCACTCATTCCTCTTACTGCAACAGCCCAAACCTTTCCTAGAAAATCTAACTCTTTCAGAATAGCAGTCATTTCTCGTCCTAGGCTGTCCTTCATTTCTATTCATTTTCCTCTCCATGTTTTAGTGACAGCAATTTAACAGGATGTGGATTTAGTCTTCATCGTTGCAAAGCACACAACTATCAACATTTGAGGTTTTCATTCTCCATTGCATCCATCTCCGACACTGAGACACGCGAAACTCCAAGTACCTGAAGTAATTTCAGTACCCCAAACCCAATGTGTTAATTTGTACCAAGAGCGATCGCTCTTCGGACGCCGCTACTATAGTATCTTGTCTTTATATATACGAAAGTCTATTGGAGATAACCCGTTATTCCTCTTTCGCCAACTAGGCCCGCTGAAAGAATCCCCTATTCGTCTGCATTCGAAACTCCTGAGCAAAGCGAAACGGAATGATTTGTAGTCGACGAAAAGGAAGATATAGCCATGCTTGAGCGCAAACTTGGTAGACGAACTGCGGAAATAGAATCAATCAATCAAACGACGCAGCGATCAATCAAAGAGGAGCAGCCAGAGGGCGCGGCCAGAGGACCGCACCGCGCAGACAGTCGCAAAGGCTCCAGTGGCCTCGGCTGTTCACTCAATACTGTGCTGCCAGGGGTGAATCCAACTTCTTTGTGACTCATTGCGTTGTATTACATGATTCCGGGTGCATGAACTGCTTTGATTATTAGTACCGTGAGTGTAGTGCATTTTATTGTCGGTAGGTGGCAGACTGGTAGGTGACTCGTCTGGAATGTGAGATACGGCGCCAACCTAAACGTCAGCTTCAACTGTTTCACTCTCCAAATAACTTCTGTGGGGCACCGCCTCAGCCAAAATAACCTCTACGCTCCCGATATGTGTGGTAGTATAGTGCATGCTAGTTAGTGTGAGTGTGTGCAATAGGACAAGGAGATCGGGAAGATCGCACAGGGTCAGTAGCCCGTGTGTTAGGGTTCTGCACCCGAAATCAACTTATATTGATCGAAGAAACCACAATAGGCAACCTAACAGAGCAGCGAACCACTAGATTCCTCCTGCAGACAGCGGATGAAATTGAGTATTTAGCCAGTGTCGAAACAGTTGATTTTACTCACTTTATTAAAAATCGCATATTCGTCATATCAAATTCCAGTAAGCCCGAGCGGACGGCATTTCATGAAATTCATTTTCGAAAAACGTAATTTTTCTTGAGCAGTTTTTTCGAAGAGAGGTCCGGAACTGAAATGCAGACATCCACCCACCCAAAATTTTGTCTGAATCCGCTTCTGGGTCCTTAGCATCGCCAGGGACACCGTGTCACCGTGCAATATTTATCTCGAATTCTGCGAAACCAATTTAAGTCTAGTTCTTTTTCTTTTTTTCAGTCTAGTTTCTCTTCTCGGGGTGAGATGAGGTGCGCTGTAATTCACTTGGGTATTGATGATAAGATTCACACGCATATACATATTAACAGTATTTTATTTTCATACTTATTTCTTTTTGGCTTTCAATTTTCGACAGAGACATTACTATAAAAACTGTTAATATTCACATTCTAAACATGATGTTGTAATTGAAGGCCAAAAAGAAGAACAAACGATTGAAACATCATGAGTAAAATGTGAATATTATTTTTTTATATAAATGTCTGTCAAAATGTATGGCAAAAAGAAACAAGTTTAAGAATATTTGAATGACAGACACAAATTAATGTCAATATTTTATTTTACTGGTGGCTAAAATAGACCATTATATGCAAGTTAGTTAATTATTTACGAGTCCGATGTCGCTGGAATATAATTACTAACGTTTACGTAATGGTGTTTCAGCCACATGTGGTAAAAATATTTTATTTTATGCGATCCCCGTTGCAACATTTTGAGCTCATTCCTTTCTACAAATTGGCGTAACGATGAATGATATAATACTGATATTGCAGTACACTGGCTATAGCGGTACTTTGTTCTTGGAGGGTGTATTTGAGTAGACAATCCCAGTCTTGCAATAAAGATATTTCTGAAAGTATTAAAGGTGAAGCTGCGAAAGCTCTGAAAGATTCACTACCCAGTAAATCTAAAGTATATATCGAAAAGAAAACGAAATTTTCAAGGAGTGAAGGAAAGAAAGATGTATTAAGAACGTATGCAAGTAAGTTATTTTAGTGTCTTTTGACGCGAAAGTAAGAACCAATTCTCAATACAGGTTCTTAGGAATGTATACAAAAGTGTATATTATACTTTATATGATGAGTATTGTAAGTAAATGTGTTACTTTAAATAACAAATTATTGATTACAAGTGTATTTCAATGTATATTCTTAGATTTTTCAAAGGACATTTTTGTGGGCATCATATTTTTCAGTTCGCCGGCAATAGATTTTCGGTTACTTAATGTGACAACTGATAGCTACTTGATTTATTAGCATAAATTTGAATAGAAATTACTATTCAATGTATTATCCTGTTCTAACGTATTATTGTCCAATGAAAAATCCATATTTACAATAAATATATACCTTTTCAGGCTTTTTAATTATACAATTTAACTCTTGGACAATTTTAAATGCTACTGAATAGGTAAACAATACTCTTCCGTTTACTGAAATTTTACAATACTCCGTAAACTCCGTTTTTAGAACGACACATCAGTTGCTCACATTACCGCCATCTTCCCGAAAAGTTATCCAAATCGTCTGCAGAACTTTATATGACAATTACGAAAACAAATCCAAAAAAGCATGCTGGGAGTTGTCACACTAATTCTCTTATACCGTGGCATGAACGACGATTCAAACTAAGATTACCCCGAGTACTTTTGTTGATCGAGGAATACCCGTTTTGGAGGAAAAAAGACAACACCGTATTTGCCCACTCCTTAATCCATGTCCACAATGGGAATCGAACCCAGGCTTCCTGGGTAAAAGGCGAGCGACTTTGCTCTTAGCCTCCGGATGACCATCTCATTCCGTCGTGGTAAGCGCTACTTGTGCGTTTCTGATGTAAAGGGTATACCCCGTTCAATGTTCAAATACATTAATAATTCCAAAAGCAATGTGAATTCTTCATGGAAATATATTTTTATTCATGCACTAGTAATTAGACATTTCTTTACTGTTATGATATCGAACCATTGGAATATCACTTTAACACATCACACTCGAGTGGTATTTTTTAATGAGTCTATTTATTTCATGTCTCTAAATTTCTGAGTTATGAATTAGCAATAAAAGGAAGTTTCATCATTTAAAAATTCTCATTAAAAGAAGTTGATTTGAGTGTCCACAAAAATACATTAATTAGAGAAGTTACTGATGTCAAAAATTAGAAAGGATTAAACATTTTCTGTCGAATAAATGCAATCTCTTTCAAAGAAATATACTTCCCAATATCCATTTACACAGCATATAAAGAAAAAATGAAATGCATGAAATAAGAAGAGCCAAATATCACGTGCTGACGACTCCAGAAGACTGATGAAAATGAAATATTGAAATAGCTCTCCCCTTCTTTACGTGGCCAGAGCTGCAATCTCGTTTGCGACGCATTTCAATATTACGGACGACCCGGAACACGGTGAAAATGATTTCCACTTTCCACGTAGAGAATGCCAAATATGAACGACGGCATTGTTAAGAACCAGGCCGCATGCGTTCCATCATCGGATTTACTTTTATTTTGCCCGAAAAAAAGTTGAAATTGAATACCACACCGAGAAAAAATTGCTAGAATTTAATATTTAGTCCAGAAACACTACAGCAGGTATTGAAATACCGTAACACAGTCACAGGACTTCTTAACAATCTCCGTGAAATCCGCACACCAATACCTCACATATTTGAGCGGATATTTGATGGGAAGCCACGCGGAACGAGTTGTAGAGGGGTGAGGGAGGCGGGAGAGGGTACGATGGGTGAGGATGGCCGGTAAGCGTGGAAAAAAGCTCGGCAGGAAGGGGGAGGTAGGAACGGAGACACGAGGGAATGGGCGATTTTCAATGAAGCGGGGAGTCCAAGATGATACGGGAAAAAGTGGAGAGCATGGGTGTGGTTGGGGAAGGAGTTGGGAACTGTGGGGTAGCAAATGGAGAGAAACGAAGGTGAAGGTGGGATTCAGAAAGAACGGGGAAGGTAGTAGAGGCGGCACGGAAGCGAGGGTGAGTGCGAGGTGGGGGGGGGGGTAGGTGAAGCCGATTGCGGAGGCGGGGCCAGGGTGGGGTAAGCGGATGAGGAGCGGTGGTGTAGGTGGGGAGGGGCGGGGAGGTGGCGGGGAGGAAACGGGGCCGGGGCGGAACGCAAGCAGGGCTTCAATGGAGAATCGAAGGCGAAAGCGGAGCGAGAGCCGGGACGCTGGCGTGGTAAGGGGGGGGGGGGGGCGAACGAGAGGTCGTGTGGAAATGCGCCCCTCCCCCGCAAGGGCAGAACGGGTCGTTTTGAGTTTCAGTGACCTGGCCGCCGCCGCGGCGGGGAGACGCGCTGAACGGCGAATATTGCGACACACACGCGCGCGCACTCACACGCACGCACGGCCGCGCGCAGGCACGGGCACGTCGCAGCTGGGCGGCAGAGCCGCGAGCGCGGGGCGTCTGCCGCCCACGCACCGTGCGCCCTTCGACCGGCCCCCGCCCTTCCAACGGAGCACCTGCGCAAATGGCGCGCCTGCCTTCGACCCGCGTCAGGCCTCTTGGAGTTGTCTGAAAATTTATTTTGCAATGACATCAGCAGCTGCGTGCTTGCTTTACAGTATTTGAACGACATGCTTTGCTTGCTACAAAACCAAAGAGACCGTATAGAATTACAGAACAATGTCAATAAAACCAGATTTCAATTTAATACTTTACAAAGCTAAAAATATATATTTTTTAACACACGTTCTTACAATTATTTCTAGTTTCACCTCACGGTATTTGTGGTGGTAAAGGCGAATTCTCGAAGTTCTCGTTTCCTTCTTCTACGCTTTTTACACCTCTCACTTTATCGACAGACAGATTTATATATTAACACATTTAAAATATAAAACGGTGCAACATATTGTGTTTTGAGACTCAATTGTTCTTATAATTACATTACAGCAACGTTTCGAGTACACAGAGACGCACAAGTCCGTATCTGTGTAGCTAGAATACGCAATATTATCAATATAATATTTAATGGGAGACCGTTTTTAATATTCTTACTGGACGCTTCCGCTTGAAGATGGGTAAAAATATGTTCCTGAAACGTTATAGTAATTTAATTACCAACAGCCTTTCTTCCCAACCCGTTTAACCGGGGCAGTCATCAGAAAAATAACTAAACAACCAATTGCAAAGCGGAACGCATACGTTTATAAATTATTTTTGTTGTAGCGTGCCACCGTCTGCGATGAGTGATGCCATTACACATTGCTACAGGTTTCGATGGTTAAGGGTCACTCCAATGCCTATGACCAGAAGGTCTTAAATATCGAGTCCCGACGCTGGCTGGATTCTCGAGAAGCAAATGCTAGAGCATTATTCTAACACGCAGGCCACGGGTCGCGCGCGATCTTTCCTTCCTCTCCCTTGTCCTTCCTTCTCAACCTTTACTTACATACACTTACACGTACATGCACTACACTATACCACATTCCCCCGCTGGTGGATGATACCTGGTTAGGGAAAACCCGCAAGCCGACAGGTAGGTTGGCGTCGGATTTCGCCATCCAGGGGGAATATCCCCTCCACCCCTATCCCGCAAATTGCATGCACTATTCTTACGGGAGTAATAACCTTATCATTTGTCGCGAGAGGTACCACCAATCAATCAATTAATCACTCGACCTAGTCTCTACGTACTGTGATAGCGATAGGAATGCAAAAGGGCGAAGGCTGAAGGCAAACGTGCCCTTAAACATGGGTCGATACGTGATGTGAGCTTTCCGGAAACGCCTTATATTTCCAGTGTCGGCACTTCATTACATAATCGTGGATTTGCATTGTCCCTCGAGGAGACAAATTATACTGTTTCCGAAGCAGAATAATAATCCATGACAATTTTAATTATGCCTTCTCAGTTCGTACATTTTGCGAGGCAACGAAACTACTAATTAATTTAAGTCGCAATCTGTGGTACATTTCCTACTTATACTCTTGGACGTAGGGCTTCTATGGATATTACAATATCCCAAAGTACAACTTCTCTTCAGCTGCACGAGTATCACGTTACCATTTTCAAACAATTAAACAACTGTATGAATACTCATTTTGTATTTGATTTAAATATTCAAGAAGATAACTCGTGAATTGGAGGATGTTACTGCACTCAATTACGGTTGATATAACTTAAAATATACGAATAATTCTTATGTGAAGCCGAAATGAAATATGCCGCGACAAATTATGTAAATTGGGAATGTCTCATCACAGTATATATATACAAAACGTATACACATTTCAAGCAGAATAATTCTCAAGGAAATTTCTGGAAACCAATTTTTCCGTAAAAAAAACGAAAGAGAAAGACAGAAAGAAGATCAGGTACAATATCTTCATACTGGGTACATGCAAGCACACTGTTAATACCCGCACACGGTGGGCGCCATCATATGCAGAAGTGCCAATGTTCATTTTCTATGTGGTGACAGCTTTATAATATCACCGAAATCACGGTTTAATTGCATACTGCAGCAAACATGAACTTCACGTCAGGCCGTACTGGGACACAACGCTCAAAGCGCCGGGTTACCGTGGTTACAGCGATATATGAAGACGCATTTTAAAATGCACCTTAACGTTGTCAGTGTGAAAGTTGCACTGATGTACTACATTGGTTCCAAACGAGCAGACGTGAGAAATGGCGGAAATGAAGACACTTCTTTCAGACAAGTACTGTGGCATGTACTTGGCTGGAGAATAATATTGAGCATGTGTACGCCATGCGATATCCCACTCGCGGCCTCCGACTTGCAATGTGTCGTGACGCCTCGATGCAAGAGTCAACTTCATATATTTTTATATTGAGTAATTATTAGTTTAATATGTAATGTATTCATTTGTCCACTTTGTATTATATTTATGTACTTAATCTGATATTATCCATTGTCAATGTAAATATTTGTATAGTCTGATAATGAGGACAAGTAGTTCCTCGAAACTGTCGCAATAAAACCCAATACAGAATGATACATAGCGTTATTATGTAAACACTACAGTAGTTAAAATAAAGGTCTGTTAAATATTAAAGGGCCAAATATAGCAATCAATAATAATAATAATAATAATAATAATAATAATAAGTCTTAAATACAAGTGTTTGGAAATCGAGATCAGCCGAATGTGGGTCAAAATTTGTGTAAGAACTTGAAGTAAGTGTAAGAATGGGAAGTGCAAGAAATGGACTAGATTTTTCAAAAAACTGGAGTGGACTAGACTGTATATTCAGCCAACTCATAACATCTTAGTCATGATGTAAAGGGAAAATAATAATAATAATGACAACAATAATAATAAAAATAACAATAAGAAGAAGAAGAAGAACAACAACAACAACAACAATAGTTGGAGATTGAGATCCGAGTTGCAACTGAAAAGCTGGAAGATTCCTTACACATTTTCCGTGTCTTTGAACGTAAATCAAATAACCAAAATGAATAAAAATAAAAATTATAATAATAATAATAATAATAATAATAATGATAATAATAATAATAAAAACAATAGTCACTACTAATAAAAACGCACTGCCATTAAGAACATACTAACAACTGAAGTATGTAAACGATTGCATGGACTCTTAAAAATTCAACTCTATGCTAGAAAACTTGTGCAAGTCATGGATTCATTTGTTATTTCATTGCTGATATACTCCTTTAGCGTTATTAAATGGAGCAATACTGACCTCGACACCTCCCAGAGGACAATTCGAACCGCTATGACTCAACAAAGAAAACATCATCCCCATTCAAGTACTGAGCGTTTTACTCTTCCAAGGTCGCAAGGAGGTCGAGGTGTTGTAGATCTCATAAATCTACACAGCTCTCAAATTGCTTCACTCAGAAGATACTTCTTGGAACATTGTGGGAGAGTTCAGCAAGCAGTGAGCACAGTTGATAATAACTATAGTTCCCTGAACTTGAAAAATCTTGATCCGCCGGTTCAACCAATCATTGAAACGGAAGAGAAGATAACCTTATGGAAAGCGAAGGTACTGCATGGAAGGTACCCTCACGAGCTGAGTAAACCAGAAGTCGACATCTCTGTGTCGCACGCATGGCTCCAGCACCGGGATCGCTTTCCGGAGACAGAAGTCTTCATGATAGCTATCGAGGACTAAGTGGTGCCAACTTTGAACTAGAGAAAACATATTCTGAGAGATTATACCATCCATTCCGACTCATATAGAAGATGTAAGGGCGCAAAACTATCCAACATGCGACAACTGATATACAAAGAGATGATGAAGAGGCATGATGAAGTGGCGAAGCAGGTCCAATATATATATATATATATATATATATATATATATATATATATATATATATATATATATATATTGTGACGTACCTGGTGATGCCGGGTATTTCACTGCAATATAACACTAAAGGAGGGTATCTTTTCCGTGAATGGGTCCCTGGATAAGTTGGTATAACATTGGGAAAGTTAATTAGAAATGGAAATACAATCATGAACAAGATTTATTTGCAAATCAAATAGGTTAATTACATGATCTGACAACGTTTATACACTCTGCCTTGGTACCAAGATTAGGTGTAATGTGCATTTATCATACCTTCGGGGCCCCGACCAAATACCTTCGATGCTCGTAGAACAGCTCGTATCGACAGGGTTGCCGACCTCTGCAGCAGCTGTGGGCCGTCGGCGGCTGATGGCGTGGCGGTCGTCCTGGGCTGGTGATCTTGCGACTCCTCCCCGACTCGGATCTTGATACCACGGCGTTGCACCTCTCTCGAATCACCCTCCGTCGATGGATTTAATTACTCAACCCGCGCCTATCACGCATACTGGTTTCAGTTCCGTACCACACAGTTTCGATAAGGTTTCCACTACACTAATTAATACCAGCGCGATCGATTGTTTTATCAACAAGAATCTTTTATTCTAATGATACTCTCATTATCTACTTCACGTATTTACTGCTTCACAGTTACTAGTACTTTACGAACGTATTGCATGTTCCCTTTTGTCCATGCGCTAACGGCGAGCTTTTCGCCACACGTCTGAACTCTTCGCCGCTCCGCTAACGTCTGTCCTCTTCGCAATTCTCCTAACGACTGCCCGCACGTGCTCGCTGCCCGGTTTGTAACCGACATTCTCACGCTGGCCTCCCGGCGGTGGCACCGGTGGCGGTAGCGACCGTTGCTAGCTCCCGTCGTTGTTCGCAGCGCTTGGCGTACGTACCGCGCAGTCCAAAATATATATTGATTACTTACACTAATGTTTTAATTAGTGTAAGGGAACACATTCTGTGTTTCAATATATATATATATATATATATATATATTGTAACGACACCATCCGTGTAGCTGCCCTGACTCACCTGATTACCGGGTTACGGCTGCTCGGTCTGAAGACTCTTTAAAGGGAGGCATGCGTGATAGGACTTATTCTCATTCTAGTACTGCATTGAAACTCAGTTGCTGTTTCAAAGGTGGATTCAATACTCCTTTTTTTCATTAGGTGAAGCCTCCCGTTATAAATACTTCTTAAAACTTATTTACGACTAACTTACATTACATGCGGCCATAAGGACCAGAGTTCGTCCTTTGAAGCAGGGCGGCGCGCCTGCTCGCCCTCCCCTCCTCGCTCAGACTAGCACTTCTGATCGCTCTCAAACATCGGAATGACCGTACTTGTGTGCTGCAGCTACATCCTCAGGTTCGCAGGGCCACATGACCATCCCCCGCTTTGTTTTCTGCGATTGGTGGGCGTGCATCACGCGGTTTTCTTCCGCCCAATCGCGGTGTCATTGATGACCGTTTGAGCTTCGTTAAGTACCGTTGAATCTCAAAGTCACTTCTAAGAACTTCTATTTATATTATTATTGCGTATATTATTATTACTACTATTATCACTATTTTTTGTACATTCATTTTTTAATTGTACAGATTAACAAAAATCAAATCACAATCAAAATACTATATTAATATGACATGAAACTTAATATTTTAAAATGCGTCATTTCTCAGAAATTCCAGCACTATTCTTCCTGTTGCTATCACCACTGCCTTCTACATTAGTTTGTATGTCCACTTTCACACCCAGATGTTTAAGGCCCCGCATCACATTTCCAGGAATGACAGCAGTGCTTGAGAGAATTACTGGAATAATTTTTAAATTTTCCTCGTGCTATTGTTTCTATAGTTTCAGTGAGTTCTGAGTACTCGCTAATTTTTTGGGCGTATCTACTTTGCAGGTTGCTAGTACTTGGGATGGAAATATCAATCAGTGTGACATCTCTCTCTCTCTCTCTCTCTCTCTCTCTCTCTCTCTCTCTCTCTCTCTCTCTCTATCGTGTTAAACACCAAATCTGGTCTGTTGTTCATTACTGCCCGATCTGTTAACATAGTTCTATCCTAATATAAACGCCATCCTTAGTGTTCCAGCACACTTGCAGGTTGGTACTTGAAATATGGCACTTTAGCTTCAGTGAGAATTTGAAATTTCTCACCCAACATTCGGCGTAAAATCTTCGCTGCGTCATGCCTTTGCTCACAGTCAGTACCACAGAAATGCGCATCCCGAAGTAATATGTTGCAGTGATTCTACTGTTGGGCAACCATATCGACAGTACCCATTCTCCACTCTTCCATCTTTGACAATTAGCTTTAACTTGCTTCTTATCGGGAAAAATTGGTCCTGAATGGATAGGATAAAAGCTTCAGTGGCTGGGAAGATCTGCTTTGTTGTGAGCCAGACGTTCGACGCTATCAAGTCGCAATGCACTTGAATCATCATATGAGGATGTCTTACATTAAGACATTTCGCCATTCATGAATCCAGCTTCATGAATGCATGAAGTCAGCAACCTCTTGTAGTGATAACTCTAAAGGTAGACTTGCAGACTTTATATAATTGTTGCTGAATTGAAAATCTTTCTGACATCTTTCCGACAGAACTGATTGCCAGTATCCGCCAGTCTTCTCTCATCCACATTTCCCGTGCGATCAACTGAAGACTTCGGGTGGCTTGTATCGTCTGTCTGTCTTCAAGTTCAAAGGTCCTTTCCTGCAGTATTCCTTACACAATATTTAGTGTTCTACATTGCTCCAGACCAAATTTCATCCCGACGTCTCTCGACAATGATTCCACAATTCTCAGAAGATGTTCAAGTTTAGATTTTTTTTTCGTTAATCGGCCGACTAGGACCACGCATGCAAGCATCCTGCATTTACCGTGGCTCAGTTTTTATTTATTATCGCGGTAGCAGGTGCTTGCAACAACTTTTTGGGGGGACCAGCATTTTTAGCTGGATCCGATTTTTATCCCCCACGGTTGTTAGCCCGGGGGTATGGAAGATGAAAGATGATAGGAATTGATTAGGTGGCGATAGGTGATCGTGGACTTTTGGAACCATCCCAGCATTCGCCTTTATGACCGAGGGAAACCACGAAAACCCCGGTCAGGATGGCCGGCCCGGGAATCGAACCCGGACCTCCCGATTACGAAGTCAGTGCGCTACACACTTTGCTCGGCATTATTATTATTATTATTATTATTATTGTTATTATTATCATTATTATTATTACTATTACTATTATTATTAAAGCAAGACCGAGATGGAAGAGGTAGGACCGACTGCATGTATAGTGTCGCATCGAACTCCGGCGGCGGATGGCGGGCGTGAGGCGAGGAGGCGTCGGCGGGGCAGGGGGCGGGGCAGGGGGCGGGGCAGAGGGCGGGGCGGGGCAGCGCGGGCAACGAGAGCAGTGCGAGCGGCCGGCGCAAACGGCGGGCGGCGGACTCGAAAGCATAATCCGGCGGCCCGCGGCGGCAGGGGGCGGGGGCGGCGGGCGCTCATGTGCACAGCACGTGCACCCGGCGGGGGCGGCGACCGCCGGCAGGGGCGTGGGCGTGGGCGAGGGCGTGGGCGGGGGCGAGGGCGGAGGGCGGCGGGCGCCGCGTCACGCGAGAGCGCTAGCGCAGCTGGCCCCGGCTTCTTGCGACTCCGGTAACGGTTAATGAGTTATTTAGATGTAAATTGTCTCAACTCGGAACGGGGAGGTCCGGCCCGCCGGCTTCCCGACCGCCGCAGCCACTACGCTCGGCGCCGCGCCACACCGCGCCACGCCGCGCCACGCCGCGCCACGCCGCGCCACGCCGCGCCACGCCGCGCCGCGCCACGCCCCGACGACGGTGCTTCTTGCGACGACCGCGCGTTCACCCTTTTCCTCGCTGCTAGACACACTCTAGACAAGCTATACTTCGCAAAGATGTACGCCTTGGCCACTAATCCATTGCATTGTCATTGCTAATGATTGCATTGTTCAACACAGTTTCTTCCTCGCACATGAAACAGACAATAAAATACAACATATGACAAAATGTAACTATATATTATTAATATAACTATTAATTATCAGAAGAGTTTGTATAAATGTTAATTAGAAATGTTTAAATGTCAATAGAAAATTATCGATGACATTCACACCCACTGAATTTACAGAATAGTTTGGTAGAAATTCTGGCTACACTTCGATTGCTATCAAATTTCTTTCATGCTGTATAAGTGTATAATGGAAGTAATGCAAATTTTTCAAATAAACTTTTACAGCTACAACAGCACATACTTTGTCGCGTTATTTGTAAAGGTTACTGAAATGTTTGGAAAATCACTTAAAAAAAAATATTATATAAATATCTAGCTTGTACAAACAGAATTCACGCAGAAAAATCCCCGATTTTATATTTCTTAGTTGTAGAAAGATGCCGAAACTTTTTGAACTGTTCTAATTTTCAAAAATTAAAGGAGTTACGGTAAAATTAAATCTTTGCCATTTTTACATGTGTACTTTATCAGAAAAGGAATAAAAATGTACAGCTATTCTTAAGAAAGCTTTTAAACATTTAAAGCTTCATGTTAAATAATCCCAAAAATCGAAATAAGTGTTTCAAATTCAAGGGATCGCGGCATTAGTCAGATCGACCGGGAATATTAATGTTCATGTCAGCGCTCACTCCCTCCGAGATGTCGGCACTTTCGTCATTGCCCGTGTCTGTGCCTAAACATGGCATTCAATCGTTACTATTATTGCTACTACTATTACCATTACTATTTCTATTACTATTATTACTATTACTGGTACTGTTCGTACAAGCCATGCTTGATATTTGAATTGAATTTTGAATCGAATTTGCCTTATTTTACGCGGCGAGACTCGGGCCATCAGGCCCGCTCTTCCATCCGACCACGCAAATTTCCCTACGCTCCTTTCACCAACTAGGAGAGAAAGGAGGTATTTCTTGGGCGAGAAACAGGCGATTTGAATTTAGCTCAGAGGCGTCATTTAGGCTTTTACATGCAAGTAAATCTACGAACATGGGACAGCCGGCTTTACTTCCCCTCCGAAGGAAGGCGTACGAAGGATTTTTTCGCCCTTAAAAATCCACGGCTTCGATCGGGTTTGAACCCAACTTGGGTACAACAGTCCAGTACGCTAACCGTTACACCATCACCGCCCCGTTACATAAGATACGCCGCCATAAGGTGTATCGCCATAAGATGTATTGCCATAAGATGTATATATGAAGCACATTGCGCATTATGTATTCAAACATATCATTTTTCATGACGCAATGTATCTCTTTGCCATTCTATTTAAATCAAACGTACGTATCGTCTTTGTAATACGTTGTTTAGAACATTTAAACGCTATTGGTTCACGCGGCAAATGGTCGCCAAAGGTCCGCCGTCTCACAGCCGAATAGTCAGTTAAACAGTGTCGTGGCGAAACTCACGCTAGTAAGATGTGTTCGGCCTCGTGCCTCAAATTACGCCCATCATGGCTCCTTGAAATTACGTCAGATAACAGTAATTCTTCAATCAATTTTTTTTTTTTTTTGCACTTCTGTATTATACTGTTATGCAGGGATTCGCCTCATACAGCTTACATCATACGTACGTAGTGTGTGAACATTCACGACTTTGTTTCAAGGTGGTAGCATATAGGCGCATCAACGTGTTGATTCTAAGTACATGTTTGTACATTATAAGCTATACTATATTATAGCTATATTATACTATATTATACTATAGTATATTATACTATACGGATAGGTGGATGAAAATGACTAACTAGTTCGTAGCGCTCTGTAGCAATGAAACTTGGGAATGAAAGAAAACTATTTTAATCACAACTCCAAGATATAAAATCCTTGTATTAAAAGTTGCAATGTTTATTTGTCCGATTGGTCCGTCCGTCCGTTCGCCCGTCCGTCCATCCGTCCGTTCGTCGTCAGTTCGTTCGTTCGTCCGTCCGTCCATCCGTCCGTTCGTCGTCAGTTCGTTCGTTCGTCCGTTCGCCCGTCCGTCCATCCGTCCGTTCGTCGTCAGTTCGTTCGTTCGTCCGTTCGCCCGTCCGTCCGTTTGACCGTTCGTTCGTTTGACCGTTCGTCCGACCGTTCGTTCGCTCGTTCGCTCGTTCGCTCGTTCGCTCGTCCGTTCGTCCGTTCGTCCGTTCGTCCGTTCGTCCGTTCGTCCGTTCGTCCGTTCGTCCGTTCGTCCGTTCGTCCGTTCGTCCGTTCGTCCGTTCGTCCGTTCGTCCGTTCGTCCGTTCGTCCGTTCGTCAGTTCGTCAGTTCGTTTGTTTGTCCGTCCGTTGGTTCGTCCGTTCGTTTGTTCGTCTGTCCGTTGGTTCGTCCGTTCGTTGGTTCGTCCGTTCGTTCGTTCGTTCGTCCGTTTGTTCGTCCGTTCGTCCGTTCGTTCGTCCGTTCGTTCGTTCGTCCGTTTGTCCGTTCGTTCGTCCGTTCGTTCGTCCGTTCGTTCGTCCGTTCGTTCGTTCGTTCGTTCGTCCGTTCGTTCGTTCGTTCGTCCGTTCGTTCGTTCGTCCGTTCGTTCGTTTGTCCGTTCGTTCGTCCGTTCGTTCGTTCGTCCGTCCGTCCGTCCGTCCGTCCGTCCGTTCGTTCGTTCGTCTGTCCGTTTTCCCGGTTGTCCGGTCGTCCGTTTTCCCGGTCACCCGGTCTGTTTATTTTTTATTTGTTTATTTATTTGTTTACTTATTTATTTGTCTGTTAATTTATTTATCAAACCACGTAGGGTTTTTAGGTCAAACCACGTAAAACTGTAGGACGTGCTACGAGAAGAAGTGTATTATCTGCACATTTTCTTAATCGTGGGATTCCTACACTAAACCATATACTAATTCAATTCTGAATACAGAAAGAAATGATCGTTTTTGGCAAGAAATGTTATCAAAATATTCGCATCGAAAGAATAAAGTCAATTTTCATAGGCATATCATCTCTAAATTTGGGTTCTTGTTCATTATCTCCTTCATGAAGGAATATACTTCTGCCGCGACAATATAGAGAATTATAATTTGAATAACTAGAATAACTAGAATAACTTTTCCTCTGAACTCTACAAGACGTGCACAGATAATGGAGTTACACTTTATGTCCAGAAGCAAAGCAAGGGGCATTTGTTGTGATTGATATTTAAAGTTCTTATGTTGCTCAGTGGCCAAACTCCGTGGACCGCAAAGTTGACATTAGGTGTTCCTAAATCATGGCGAGGAAAGAATCAACGCGAATGAATTATACGTGCGTTTTGGTTAAACCATTGTGCATAATAGTCCAATAACGACTAATTACATTCTAATGCAAAGGACGAATTAACCTTTGCCTAAGTAGCAATTTTGAATGTAGTTTCACTGGCAGCTGTAGATAGGCGCACATAAACATTTAGTATAGATAGATAAATGAATAATTATACACAACTCTGTGCTCCATTACTCAACGTAAAATTCGGGAATTTAATCACTGAATATAAGGAGAACGATATTACGAAGGAAAAGGCCACCAGGAAGGGAGATCCCAGGTAAAAATAATAAATTATTAGCATTTAAAATGTAGATTTATAGAAAGTTGGAAATTTATTGTATATATTTAAACTGAATTTATCACAAAATATCCACTGTGCATATTTCAAGACCGGTGATATAAAAGAACAGCTGTATTATTGGCTAACAAGGTGGATAAATAATTACATAATTTTCTTCAATTGCCGTCATTTCGGACTATTCTGCGCTATCGTGTGTACAAGGCTTTTACTCACGGGCAATAGAATTTTCTAATTACCTTTGTGCCATTTTAACGACGATCGTCAGTGTCACGCGATATCAGCTCGAAGGTCGTCGAAGAAAACGCTGGAAAGGGAAGGAAATCAGAACTCGCAATTTCGCTGAATGGACCTTCGTTTGAATTTTAAAGGCGTTGCCTATTCACCTCTCCTTTGGCGTCTCAGATTGTGGACCTGTGAATTCGTGAAATAGTCGATGAATGAGGCGTTTGAAACTCGACAGAGCTCTAATTTCGAACAAGAGGTTCCCGGTGGGATATATTATATTCTGAATTTATTAAGATCTTAATACGACTATAGCTGTTTGATATAACAAGAATTCGATGCTTTAAATGTATACCTTAACATATAAAAATACAGAACCAAAATTACCAAAGTAAAACGAAAGAATAGTCGCTTCTCGTCAAATTATTTTAAAAAAGAAAACCGACATCAATGATGCACACTGGAGAATATATCTTTTGAACGTCCCTAATTCATGATGTCAAAGACATTGTTACCATGTAATTATTTTTTTGATTTATTTGATTGATATTATATCAAACAGTAAAATTATTGACGTTAGATTGGGACAAAGGACATTTGTCGACCATTTTAGTATGTGTACTACGCATTAAAGCAACCCTTCAGATTCAACGAGTAGTGCTACCACAGGTCCAACTTTTGTCATTATATGTAACTTTTTCGAAAATTTAGAAAGATCAGTGAAAAGGAGACTTGCACCATGTTTAAGAGTCCTTTGGTCTATCCGTGGAAAAAAATTAAAAAAAACTTGGAGTCATGTTGAGAAATTGCTTATTTTATAATTTGCATTAACTTCAAATAGAAATTACGCAAAAATTATTGTTTTTTATGTGGATGACTTTTTAAAATATACGTTTGGCACTTGCAACTTTTACGAAATATCGTAGTTTTTCGCAGGACGATTACAATACTTCCTTATCTTATGAAGTTGGACGAGAAAGTAAAATGTAGTACGTAAACTAGTATCAGGTGAGAGTATGAGTAGTATAGTATGAGAAATTCATTATTTGATTTGGAAATGAAATGTGGGATTATAACAAACAGCTCGAGGTCAGTAAATCCGGTAAAAATATTGTTACAACCCTTCTAAACTGTTAAGTATTTATGATACTTTTAAGCAGGAAATTTTCATCTTTTTCATATTATATGAACTTCCGTTGACACTTTTTCGTAGTCAAAAAATGCATCGGAGTTTTGGCTGCGCAGGCTACAATGTCTCTCACAGACATTTTAGTTTGCTCTTTTTGTTTCGTGGAACAAGTGAGTAATGCTAGTGCAACTTCCGCTTATTTTGGCGATGATTATGAGAGCGAAAAGTGATAGCCGATATTTTGATATATCTTTATTAGCAATTAATTATATTCATTTTCATCTAGGAGTAAATATGTAATGAAAAATAAGTCATGATAAATACGAACTAATCGAACGATCTAGGAATTGAATTGTGCTCATTACAGGAGAAGTCCATATCCTTAAATTTAGCTTTTCTCCTCCCTTAAAACCACATAATACACAGCACTCAGTATTTTTGGCATTAAAAATAATAAATAAATAATTAATGCAGTATGTGTAGGTAAATAAACCATTTGATAATAGTGTACAGTCATACTATTATCATTATCATCACTGGAGAGGATTTTTATGCCATAGAAAATCTTGAAATATGCGTTTATGACCTGAAAATTCTTAAATATGCACTTTCATATTCAGTTAATATTAACAATATTTCATTTCCTGTATACACTTTCTTAATAAAATTCAGAGGATCTATGCTTGGAATGAAAAGACATATATTTGTGGAAACATAATATAATCTACATTACTTCGCGGGAGAAATAAATGAAGTAAATGTTCGCCCAGTAGGTCTTGTTGCATTTCTTCAGCATAATTAAAAAATATAAAATCAAGAACGTACATATGCATAAGAATTTTATAATTTATAAAAAAGAAGAAGCAAACCAAACGCAAACTGTGACAAGCTTTTGAAATAAATGAACGCTCAAATAAAAAAAGTCTGTGAAAATATGAAACGTTTCAGAGATTAGACTATTTTTACGAAAAATACGCTTATAATTTGAATATCAGTTAGTTCAGAGCCTCCGAACTGTTAAAGCTTGTTCGCTGTTAAAGCTCAAGGCGTATTTGTGAGCGCTGCGCTCGCGGCCTGCAAGGGCCGCCGCGCTAGGTTACGGTTCAGTGTCAACAAAGCCAGTGATAGATTCGAGGAATTTTCGTATCTGAAGCAAATTGAGAGATTTTTCTGGTTTTCAGCCTAATTTATTCCTTCATCAAGAAGGAAGTTTTCCGCCACAATGCCCGTTCAACAACCAGAAGGTAGTGTGTTAAAAACATACGCTAGTGCTACATCTAAAGATATGTTTTCATCAAAAGATCAGGTCATACTCATTGAAGCTCAAAATGATTTGACAATCAACGATTATATACGAAAATTGTATGTATGTACTTGGCGCGACAGCCCGTGAACGACAACCAGTACCTACCGGCTACGTCCCTCCTTCGTGGCCGTGGGTTAAGGGGATAGGTGTGAGTAGTACATACACATCTCCATGCTGTATTCCGGCCAGAGAAGTGAATTTTCTTGTGGTCACACAGCAACATATACTGGGACATTGCAAGGGAAACGAACACTATAATCTTGCCTCACAGGGAATCGAACCCGAGGCCCGTCGTGGAAAGAAAGGACGCTGAGCAACAGCTAGCCGCGAGGCCATATATGAAAATTATCAACTATATTTTTATCAAATGATATAGGACTTGTATCACGAAGAGTAAACAACAGAAACTGTGTATATTTTAGTAGTAAAACCGTAGCTTAGAAATTCACAGCGAACCACAGTACTATAAATATAAACATTTTTTAATTAGAACCGAGACCCATTAATTAATAAGCAAAGAAGAAAGGTAATCTCCAACGTATGTCCTGTTATTCCTCACGGTGTTATTGAAGCTGAATTTTCCCAAAGAAATATATGAACGAGTTTCAAAATATCATTTATAAAAGCAGGAATTAGTGACCCTGGATATTCCCACAACATGCGCTTTCGAAGACAGGTGTTTATAGAAGCAAATGATATTGAGATGCTGCCTAAAACAACAACTATATATTTTGATGGTACAACGTAGAGTATATTTTTCATCAGATAATGTGTTGTTTCTTGTGTAACCAAACATGTAATTTAGCAACTCAGTGCCCCACAAATAATATTACACCAGATGGGATAGAACAAATTGATGATTCAATAAGTCACACTATTCAAAAACGGAAATTGGCTGGAAATATTGGAAGAAACTTAAATTTGTTGCATCTTTCTGATATCACGTATGCACGTAGACCACTTCACGAGAGTTGAACGGAGCAAACTAGAGTCCAATCCGACTAATGTGGCGTAATTCTTAAACATTGCGGCAATTCTTGGACAAATACACATTTCAAAGTTACATGAAGTACGAACTTCCACATTTGAGAACAAATTCACTATTTTAGAAGCTTGAACAGACCATATAATTATAACAGATTGAGAATAGTACACACAAATGTAACACATCTCTATTTATCTTCGGGAACATTCAAACAATTGTGGGAAACCTGTAATACAGAAGTCACTGTAAAACATATCATTAATGAGTGTTCAAAATGTAAGAAATTTAGAGATGACGTACACCTTCCGAATGAACAATATGAATGTTTAAATAGTAAAATAGGTTGTATGAAGACCATATAACCAATGTATTGGTTTCCATAATTTGATTTGAAGAAGGCTTTCAAATATTTTATTAGTGTTGTAATACCCTAATGAAGATATTTTAAGATGTAATATTGTATTGTAATGTACATGTATAGTGTAGTAATACCATAAAGAAAATTGCTTTCAAACACATAACACGCAAACAATAAAGACTCTGTAATGTGTAATATGAATTGTAATGTATATATGTATTGTATCATTTGATTATCTATGTATTGTAAATGAAATTCATTGTAATAGTCATTGTAATATGTAATATGCACTTTCAAATGTAAATATTAATATAATGTGATATAATGTAGACAAGAAGTCACTAATGGCCTTGCTGTTAAAAGGCGACCCTACAGCTAACTTAGGCAAAAAAAAAAATTTAAAAAAATACTCGAATATGCAGCAACACGAAAAATCGACTAAATATGCATTAGCATATTAATCTACATAGCAACTAAATCTAACTAAAAGTGAAGAAATTTCACTTAGCTATGCCCTGAAGCAACGGACAAAAAAATGTACAAAAAACGTGGAAAAACTTCACATAAATGCCCTCCCTAATCATCACCTTTATTATTATTATTATTATTATTATTATTATTATTATTATTATTATTATTATTATTAGGTATTATTAAAAATTTATTATAAATATTACTATTGAATTTCTATGTACATTCCATTCACATTATAATTCATTAGTACAATAAAAATTCAACCTATATAAATGGGTTAAATGTTAAATGCTATTAAATATTATTTATATTTTTCTGCTTTCGGGTAACCATATTCCAAAAATTCCAAAAATCTCGTTCAGAATCAATGAGCGCCAAAATACAGCTGTGCCAGGTTGAGTCGAAAGAGCTTGTTTCCGTTGAGGGAAGGGAAGGTTTGGATAATTAGCTACGGTAAATTGCTAGCCAATGGATTCATAATTCATGAATGTTACACAGTGTAAACGGCACGTTAATTGTTAGCACGTGCACTCTGTAAATTTCACTTCAAATTTTGTGAGCCTCCACAATCATGTTCGTCACTGTGTGCATACGCACTTTGATAGATTTACATACGCACTTGCGGTAAGCACAAATAGTTTACTTTGTTTCTTTATTTTTTGCACATGCGATCTGCAACGAATATTCATGGGTACAAGAGAGGACATTATCTGATTAACAGTAAGGAGGAAATAATTTTGTTATATTGAAATTAGCGGAGCTGCTCCACCAAAAAAGGCAGCAGAACATTGTGTCAATCTCGCAGGCACGTTCTCACAAATGTTAAAATTATTTTAAAAAATCCACTTAAGCGATAATGGGTTAATGGTCTTGATTTAAAAAACCTAGCTACTATTTTGTTCGTAGTACACGTACTCATTGTAAATGGATTTGTAATTGCAATATTACCGTCTAATAGCACTACGGCATTTTAAGATGCATCTATTTGCATCTGTCTTCTTTCTTAAGGTATCTACATTCCTTAAATAAACGAGTAACGAAAAGACCAACAAGCTATGCTACAAAGAAGAAAACTTGAACATGACATTCATTTTCCCATTTAAATTCTGAAAATTAATTGGTGTAACACAGCAGAGCAAAAATGAGTTATACCGAACAATACCAAGTATCTAATGCGCATCACACACAATAAGGAGAAACCCTATGAAAATAATACATGCTTAGAAGAACATTTCAAAGCAAATATAAACATGAATGATATAGATCCTTCGAAAGGAAACATAAACATTTAAATAACTCCTCTAATTAATTCATTATTAATAAATAAATGTTATTTTTGCACCAAGGTCGTTACAGAGGTTCTAAAGGCGGAGGGCGTTTGACCCGAGTGCATTTGTCGCCCGGGATCAATAGAAAGAGTTAACGTCCGTTACACATACAAGTTTTTACTGTTTACATTGATTCAGGTTTATTAATTTACAAATTGATTAGATATTGACTAGAAATTAACTTGACTCGGTTTGTCTTTTGATATTTCCTTCCCACAATTTCCATTACCATCTATTTCTCTCCGTAACAGAATTCATCATTCAATTGTTTTCCTATTAACTTCGTAACCATAATGCTCACGGTCCAGGTAATGTATGCAGTATATATTGAGCTACTTATCAAACGCAATAACAATAACATATCAGATAAAACTAAATGATATTTGTTAGCCGTTGAATGTTATCTTGCACTCGTCAGTTACTGCAGCGAAAAGGTCAATATTTTGAAAGAAAGAAAAGATCTTTGGATATCCATGTTTTAAATGACTAGGTCGTCCTCATCGAAGGAAAGTCTACCGACTGTCGATTGCAAGAATTACCCTCTAGTACAATGTTCCTTCCTTAGTATTTCATCAAAATAATTCACATAATTTATTATGTGCCGTCTTACAGTACCAATTCTAGTACTTTTTGTTATTTGAGGTGTTTATTAATTTTATTTTTATTGAGAATGTTATTTCAATGTGGGGTCTTCTCTAAAAGAGCTGCAAAACTACGAAGCATTAGGGTATTATATTTTTTATTATATAGTACAGGTATGAACAGATAGAATTTAAATAAAAACGCACGATATCGATTATCAAATTAAAAAGTCGCTTACATACAAACATTACTGTCCAGGTCTGGCGAAAGTTGACAGGATTTCACAAATATGACTCAAGCCTCTTCTACTTTTTCTTTTAATTAGATTTATTTCTCTTTCCTTCTTATTGCTTTTAGGTATTTTCTTTCTCGTGTTAAGTACTTATTAACCGCACCGTCTCCAGGCGCATGTAAGCGATCCATGCCCTATTCTTTTTTTTTTTTTTTTTGAGCACACTGTAATTGCGCAAAATGTCACAGCGGCCCACGATCACTCGCTTGGCACCTATAGAGAGACCTTTCTCCGTCAACACTGCTTCCGGTTCCGTCGGCCACACACCAACAGGTTGAAGTCGCCGAAGCGCCGCTTGTCAAGCGGAGTAAGAAAGAGATGAGCTGTCACACGCCTCTGGAGAACAGTCAAAGATTTTTCTGTACGAACAACGGCTACAATTACTGAGATACAGGATTCCCATTCGTAACTAAAAGCCTAAGGGCAGAACGCGCGCTTATTTTCGATACATTTTAGACGTTTTTACAAGTTTTTCTTGTGTTATCCATTTGTATTTTTCCTGCACTTCTATCATTTTAATTTTTTCTCTGCGCCTCTTTTTTGGGGGCCATGCCCCCCCCCCTCGATACGCCACTGCGATTAAACCAGTAGCGTATCCAACAGCTAGAATTACGCATTTGAATTTTTTCCAATCTGAAATTTTTTTGAGAAAAAATCGTTATTTTTCTACGTGTTTAGGGCATTTCAAAGTATTTTATTTTTCATTTTTGGCGATATTTTTGGTCACTAAAATCTAAACCTTAATTATTATATTTCCCCATGCTAGTCATACTATATAACAGTCCGAATAAATCGAGTGTGATCGGTACATTTAGATAGTTATTCAAAATGTTTTGAATGAATATGTCATATTACAGATTATGTAGAATGACGCAGGTTAAACTCAGCTCATTCTGCAAAACGATTTTATTAGTTTTAACGATTATCCGCCAATGTTTTTAGGAAATAAAGAGAACGTTATGTAATGCTGCGCGAAAAAACGGTGAATTTTGTTCCAGTTGCTAAATTTAGAATTAAATTTAGAAATTTAGAATCCTCTATGAACAGCATTAGCGCGTATACCAATCAGCCTATTTGCTCCCAAAAGATCCGGCTGATGGTATGGCTCCTGGAATTTGAAAACAATACTTCATTTTGGGGGGTACTTTACATAAAAGCACTGGGACAGTTTTCAAATTTTCAAAAATGGCTCCATCCGTATTGATTAATTTTTTTTCTTAGATGGTGTGAAGAACGCTTAAGAGAATTATGCACGTCTCATGTTCGTTGAAAAACAAAATTTTTAGAAAATTTCAAAAGTTTTTTTTGGAGTCTTACTTCAACTAAAATATTAAAGATAGAGATTTTTTCCCTCAAAGAAATCAGTTCCTTAAAGATAATTTTTGAAATACAAGTAAAGTCAGGTACAATTATTTGAGAAACTACGTGCTGTTTTAGCACAACTTGTTACTTAAAAGTTTCGTGAGAAGTTAAAATTAATGGTTATTGAAAAATTGGGAAGGGGGGAATTTCCCTCGTCCCCTCTCCTCCGTGGATCGGCGCCTGCCTCATACTATTTTTAACTGTCACTCAAAATTACATAATAGTATTGTAAAGGAAATAATCTCCACAAAAGTTTTTAATAGTTTTATTAACAATTTTTCATAGTTAACTTTCGGGAATGAATTTTCCCATCCTCAGTGGATCTCTAGCAAAATGGAGAAATGAAACAAACATAAGTTGAACACAAAACGAGGGGGGGGGTTCTGTGAATATAGTGGAAAAATAAATAATATCATATAAATACAAAAAGAAAAGAAAAGAAAATAACTTACTGCTCAAGCAACGTGGATCTCCCACGAACGTTCACAAATGGTCAAAATAACATGATGGTAACAGATAGATGGCAGCCATCTTTACGAATGGGAGAAGAGGAAGCCTAACAATGAAGGGAAAGGGAGTGGGGGAAGAAGAGAAGGAAGGGTAGTCATAAAAGGACTACTCAAAAGAATGATTAGTGGATAGTTAATAAAATATTTAGAATGGGACTGCTTTTAATCAAGGAATGTTCATTCAAGACAGAAAAATTAGTGTTTTTGAAAAGTTTTAGAATTTCCAAGTTTTCTAAAATGTTCGTTTTAGTGCCTTTGTTGACTAGGTGAAGAATTTTAAAATTATAAATGGGGTCAAAAGAATGGTTAAATTGTATCAAATGATTGGCAAAGGTAGAAGTGTCTAAATTTTGTTTCCAACATCTAATGTGCTCATTAATTCTAACTGAAAATTTTCTGCATTTTTGGCATATATATCCTGAATTACAGTTATTACAAGTTAATTGATAAATACCACTTCTTTCAATGGAGGGGATAGGTGATTTGGAACTAGGAAACAAAGATTGGAGGGAGTTTAGGGTTTTTTAGGCTACTGAGATATTGGAAACAAAGATTGGAGGGAGTTTAGGGTTTTGTAGGCTACTGAGATATTGCTAATTACTCCTACTAATTACTACTTAATTAGATTTTAAATTACACAATAATCTACTCGTATATTTAAATGAAATACCTACCTTATTTAAAGATCTAATTTTAAAGAACAGACATTAACAAACTGGCTTTATGGACAGTACCTCCAACAAAATTTTCATTTTAATTTCGCAAGGATTTCATTGCTGCCGGATCCTTTATAAGCACGACATCACATATATTAATTATACGTATTATAAGAGCCCACAAAAAATAATATATTGTGGCATTTGAAACGGTTCAATCACGGGAGATTGGTATTTCGAAGAAATGTACTGATTGAGTGCTGTGTCTCCATCTTCCCACATATCGTCAGAACTCAGCTGCAGTTGGCTTTAGGTAAAGCTCAATCCTGTCTGTGATCCGACAGCATCTAGTTTTCCACGACTCGTAAAAACCACACGTCTCCACGATAAGAAGACCAATCTCAGATCGCCTGTTGCATCTCGCAACCGCAGCGATTTACAAACGCCGAGGACTAGCGGCGAGCCCAAGAAGCGACATCGAGGTCGGGCGTGTGAGGGCGAGGGGGAGAGAGAGGACGCGGCCCCGGCTAGGACAGGCACGACAGCGCGCGGGCCCCTGTTTTCGTTTCCGGTTCGTTCAGTCCGTCGCAATTTTTTATGAAGTCTAGACGACGCCCAGAGAAAGCGTTTTTTTTTCTCATTCTATTTGTAATCGTGCGAACCGAGAGCCGTATCAACAGCTGGCGGAAACGTCAACATGTTGAACGATTGCCGGCGAACGGGCAGCGGCGAGGGCGGCGGCGAGGGCGGCGGCGAGGGCGGCGGCGAGGGCGGCGGCGAGGGCGGCGGCGAGGGCGGCGGCGCTGGGGGCAGCTAAATAAAAACACACAAGCGGTGCAGGGGCGTGGGGGGGGGAGGGGCGGGAAGGGAAGGGAAGAGAGAAACTCTTTCGGCGGAATTCCGGCTTCCCTCGCCGCCGCGGTCACCGCCCTCCCCGCGGGGCCGCCGCTCGCTTCATGTTGGCCCACACTCTCTTGCGGCCGCCGAGATCGCTTCAAATTCACATTTCTTTTACACGTCTCTGTGCCGTTTTCTTGTTCCTCTTCTTCATACTTGCTTTCTCCTTCGAATTTTTCGTCTTCATTTTTTTATTTAAGGTCACATCAATATCCAGGTCATCAGCGACCACTACTGTATTTAACGATATGGTCACTGTGAAGATAACACGATATGGTGATGATATGTGGTGAAAGGACGAATACAAACAACAATTCCCAAGGCGGGACTCGAATCCGGTACTCGAATCCGCGACCCTTCGGTCCGAGATCGCATCGGCACTACTGCCTCAACGATCTCGGCCATCCGGACCGGTTTCTTCATTGTAGTTGCGTCTGTATTCTTAGTCATTGTCTTTCCCCTTTTCTTCATCCTAGCATTTTCTGCTGCCTTCTTCAACCTCGACTTCTCCTTAATCTTCTTAATCCTCAGTTTCTCTTTGACTTAATCATCCTCGTCGTCTCCTTCGTCTTCATGATCGCCTTTTGTCTTGTTTTCATCTTGCTCGTCGCCTTCCTTACCTTCCTTACATTCGCCGTTTCCCTTGCCTTCTTCCTCCTCATCTGCTTGTATTCTTCCCCCTCTTCTCCTCTTCATGCTTTTCCCATTAGTCTTCGTGGTAAGGTCACCTTCCCCCTCGTCTTCATCTTCTTCCATTGTCTTTACGCTCGTCTTCTCTCTTGTCTTCTCCTTTATTCTTCCACTTCTGTTACGTCGTTTCCTGCGCCGCTGTGGTTTTGACCCCCACCTTCCTTAGTCCAACTTTTCTCTCGTTTTCGTCCGCTTTGTCTTGTCTCGCTAGTTGTCTTTCCCCTTCTTGTCCCTTACACGCTTTCTCTTGTTGAACGTCCTGATATTTCAAACAAATGTTCAAACAGTACAATTCAAAAATTATATCGTCCTGCATTTGCATTCCACACTCTATTCCCTTCTTAAAAGTACTTTCTACAGTCTCCACGTATGCGAGGAAATGAAAAAAAAATACTTAGACTCATAGTTCGAAATCATCATAATGTGCTACAAAGTGGTGCTACAAAATGGTACCCAATTTATCAAATTTTTTTTTTGAATTATCTTTGGTCTGGGCTAGCTATTCCGACTTGACACATACTCTTACCAGCTTCCATCTATCGACTTTTCGGTTTTCTAATGATAGAATCAATATATTACTTAAAAATATTATAGAAGAGTCGTATAGACCTCGTCATATATTGCAAATTTCATTGAAAAATTTCGAATGGTTTCTAAGAAAATGGATTTAAGTGTCAATGATCCGAAATTTGAGGCTCTTTTTCACAGAAAACTTTTTAATTTTTGAAAAACTTCATTTCTAGTCGTTTGAAGCACATAAACCCACAAATGTAATAGGGTTGATATATTTGTGTAAATTTTGGAAAAACAACAACAAACGAATACCGCAAAATGAACTGTATGTCATTTTAAACAGGGCAATTAGTGTTACCCATTGGGATAATTTGAAGAAAAATTTTTGAGCTATTTTTGAGAAAATGGCGTTTGAGCGTTTGAGAATGCAGAATTTTGAGCTAGTTTTCACAGAAAACTATTGAGTTTTCTGGAAACTCTACTTGACATTATTTAAAGCGCATGAACTCATAAATACAAAAATGACAACAAATCGCCGCTAATGTAAATACTAACGACGTGAAAGAAAAGACACAAAATTACATATTTTTTTTACTTTTCAAAAAAAAGCAGTTTAGCGTCTTATAGAGTGGATTTAGCACTGTCCCTGCCAAAAGTTTAAAAGACATATTTGGAGCACTTTTGAGAAAAATTTGTTTTTGTATTTTTTTAAATTGCTCATACTGCGCGCAATATTGCGTGAAAGCTTCTAATTTCTTTATATGCACATGACGTTAATGAACGAACTCACTATGGAGAACAAATTTTATTTGAAGGAAAAATCTCCATCTTCAATTTTGTAGTTGGAAGAAGTTTGAAATTCGCGAAAATTCGGAGTTAACCCTGAAAATGGGACATATTCCAGCTTTAAGAGTGTATTTTACTCTGGTTTTACAAGAAATTTAAAGAAGAATTCACAAGAAAGATTTTGAACATTTGTGAGAAAATGTTGAAAATGTCCGGCGGCTTTATGAATAGTACCTCAAATTTTCAAAGACGTTTTTCAAAATCTCAGCGCCTCGAATCGAGACAGATCGACCGGGGAATATCCATTTTGGAAAAAAATCCTACGTATGGTTTAGGCGCTAGAGTGTTTACAGACAGACAGGCCGACTGACAGGCAGCCAGGCCGACTGACAGGCCGACTGACAGGCAGACAGACAGACAGACAGGCAGACAGACAGACAGGCAGACAGACAGACAGGCAGACAGACAGGCAGGCAGACAGACAGACAGGCAGACAGACAGACAGGCAGACAGACAGACAGGCAGACAGACAGGCAGACAGACAGACAGGCAGACAGACAGACAGACAGACAGGCAGACAGGCAGACAGGCAGGCAGACAGACAGAGAGACAGACTGACAGACAGACAGACAGACAGACAGGCAGACAGACAGACAGACAGACAGACTGACTGACTGACAGACTGACAGACTGACAGACTGACAGACTGACAGACTGACAGACTGACAGACTGACAGACTGACAGACTGACAGACTGACAGACTGACAGACTGACAGACTGACAGACTGACAGACTGACAGACTGACAGACTGACAGACTGACAGACTGACAGACTGACAGACTGACAGACTGACAGACTGACAGACTGACAGACTGACAGACTGACGGACAGATCGAGATACAGACGGAAAAACATACGGACGGACGTTTTGAAAAAAACACTTTTTCGGTATCAGGGGATCCCAAAACGTTTGTTTCCGTTGAAATCTCGGATGAATATTTAAAGGTTATGAATTATGTTAATGAATTATTATAAAGGTACTGCACTTTTTTTTCGATAAAAACTTTTTTATATACTTTGAGAAAAACAAGAAGATTCAACGTGGTAGCTAGTAACATTATACTCATTCATCTCTGAAAAGCATGCAGACACATTTCTTAATGCAGGGTTTTATTTTATTCTACCAAGAGTGAACCTATAATCAAAATTCCAGACACACGTGTCTTCTTCCTTTCCCTTTCTGCAAATCATAGATTGAAATGTCCCATGAATGCGATGCCATTCGTGATCTTGAACGAATGCCCAGATTGCAATATGATCTGTTGACTACGGAAGTACGCAGTTGGAGAAAAAGTAAAAATGCTTGAGCAGGAAATATTGTCCCGATCTGGCGGATAGCTGCAGGCGCATTTTCCTATCTAATCAAAAAGAAAAGTATAAGTGCTTGCTTCCAACTACTATTGTTCTACCCGATGTTGCCGCCGTAGTCTCTGCGGGTGCCGCCGTTTTCTATCTTTATTGTCAGAATACATTATTGAATGCATCAATTGCTACGACATAACCACATTTTAATCTACCGTGTTAAATCGAATAAATTAATGAAAACGCGTCGCCTTCAACTAAAATTCCGTTGCAGTACACACAGGCTTTCATAGCTTTTAAATTCTCTGCTTCAGAGATGCCACGCTCCTCCACAAAATGACAATTTTAGAAAGTGTTACTTTGGACATCACGAGATGTACTAATATTTATAAATGGAACGGAGCAGAACTAGATTCCTGCTGAACTGTGTTTTGCTTCTGAATAGACGAAGTTGCAAAGTGAAAGACTAAAAAATGAATGCGAATGATTCGTCTGCCGTTCAAGTGATCAATCGAATAAGAGTGAGAGAGTGAGTGAGTGAGAGGGGGCGGAAGAGAAAGAGAGGGAGAGAGGGGGTGAAGAAAGCCGTTTTGTTGTACAACAGCCCAATTCAAACCTTGACCTGATATCTACGTCTTGCAAATGAATCATGGAGGATGGGCTCTACAGGTATGCAGGATAAGTTTATCGCTACCGGCTAGCGACAATCCAATGAGGTCTCCAGTGCCGATTCGTATTCTAACTTCAGACTATACACGTTGCAGGTGGGCAATCTCACCACGGAGTTACGGCAAAACATTCCTTCAAAGTTCGCATTCGCAACGTCAGGAACCGAGCAGTGCCTGCCCCGCAATTCCATGCTTTTGCCGCACTATACACCCCCCTGCTTTCGCCACCTCGCCTTTGAGCGCCTGCACCAACCCACCCACCTCATCTCGCCTCCGTCCCGTGCCGCCCCGCTCTGCCCCTGTCCCCCCGCCACATCGCACCACGCCTTCGCCACTGCACCCCCGACGCCGGTGTTCTCTCCGCCCGCCTCCTCCGCTCCCTCCGCCCCTCCCTCTCCTACCCCATCTCGCGCGAACTATTCTGCGGAACTTTTTTGCCGCCGCAGCGCCAATTTGCCTCGCGGGGGGAGGGGGAGGGTCGGAGCAGCGGGGGCAGGTGGGGAGGAAGGGTAGGACGCGCGTACAGGGAGGAGAGGCGGGGCGGCGCGGGGCTGGGGTGGGGCGGGGTGGGGGCTTGGCGGGGAGGGGCGGGGCGAAGCTCGGTGGCCGGCGTGAGGCGAGGCGAGGCGGAGCGTGGCGGGGAGGGGCGTGGCGGGGAGTGGCGTGGCGGGGCGTGGCGGGGCGGAGCGGGGCGGCGGGGGTCGGGGGGAGGCAGGGATGGGAGCACCGCCGCTCCCTCATCCATCATACGCTGAAGTGCTCGTGATTACCTCCGGTCAGCATTCGCAGCAAAACAAAATTGCTTGCGGGGGACAGCCGCCGCCGCCCGCCTTCCCTCCCACCCCTCCCATCTCTCCACCGTGGAGGTTTCCCCTCCATCTCGCCCTTGCACCCGCCTTCGCCGTCCCGTCCTTCGTTCCGTCTTCGCTCCCTCGCACCGCTCTTGGCGCTCCAACTCACGATGAGGGAGAATCTTCGCCGCCACGACGGTTGCAGAGCCTGCGAAGAGATCGGCGTGGAGTAAGGCCACGTGGAGCGGCAGACAAGCAATGGCACTGGAGTGAATAAAAGAAGTATCAAGAGGGCGAAGTAGGTAGAATTTCTTCACTAAGGAACAAGTGTCAAGACAGATAGCTGTAGTTCGTAGAAGAAAGCAGTACTGAAAGTATTCACGTGGTACACACAATACTGCTGTATCGCTATGGTAACTAGTGAAGCTTCAGCAACACAGCCTCTCGCATTACTTCTATCTAGAAATTCTCGAAATTTCAGAGTGTTCAACGAAAGTGAGAGTTACCTGTTTCGTTTCAGCGTTCCTAATTCTAACTGTCGAAGAAGTTGGAAAAACAATTAGAGCGGTTTTATCAGAAAATGTTTTTTTTCTTTATAATTATATTCCATTATCTGTATGCAAAAATTACCCCTTTTTTCAAACATTGTATACTACCTTATAGAAAGAGGTAATTTTTTTAGAACAGATTTAATTGAATACAAAAATATCTCTCATAAGTATTGTACTTTCGCAACGGTAACTTCTTGCAATTTTCGAAACTACGCCGATCTTCTAAAGTAGAACCAGCACCAATCATTTTAACATACATACGAAAGGGAAAATTTAAAAGAGAAAAAGTTAAGCCATTTCTTAAAAAAAAAATTAAATTGCCTACATGTCACGCAATAATACGCGAAAACAACTCATATTCGCACTAAGTGTACATGACCTTAATCAAAATACGAACTTATGCAATTTTTGAAGAATTAAACGAGAGTGAGATTCGTCCATTTCAACGAGAACGAGACCTACAGTACTCTTTTCCGCAGACAGACAACAGCTAAGACCATTATCTCCGTAAGTTAAATGCATGTTTTTATCGCAAGAAGTGGCGGTGATCTCTGCTGGATAATGCGATCCAGTGTCGACCTCCCGTCGGGTACCCTCAAGCAGGTATCACCCGCCAGCGGAGCACCGCCCCTGCCGTGATAAGCTGTAAGTTGCCGATCGGTCTCCTGCCATGTATGATAGTGTAGGGCATGAGAGTGTGTGTATAAGTAAGGAGTGAGAAGGCAAGAGGAAGGAATGATCGGGCATGTTCCGTGACCCCTTGACGTTTGTGAAATTCCGCACGTCATATGGGCTGTCATGGTTTTTGCCTTGATCTCTGAACACGTAGGTAGTCTTTACATTGTTAAGGCATATTCTTAAAATATTTTTAAAGAATTCAGAGTATTCGCGATGTATTCTACCACTGACACGACAATTTCATTTCATCTATGTTAAACACATTCGTTATGTCTGCGGTTACGAGGGGTCCATGTTAATGTCAAGCCTCCGGTAGAACGTAATGGATAAAGGCGCCGCATGGTGTATTACAGTTATCATATCTCATGTTTTTACTAATAAGAAAACATTTATTTAAGAAATATCAGTAAAAATTAAGTTGGCTCCAACACAATAGAAGACGTTTATATGATTCTAACTTCGCAAATGAACAGTCCCTTTCTATAAGAGGGAAAACATTTACACGACGAGGGCACCATTCATTTCCATCAAGTCTAGGAAACACGTCTAGTTTTAAATTAAAAAATTATCGTAGAACTATAAAAACGAATTGTTATTCTGCTGAAGCTAAATTAAAACAAATGGTGTTGAATATAAAATTAATTTGAGGACACTTATTAAGGTTATTCAGGTGCGAAAAGAGAAATTAAAAGTGGAGATTTTAAAAAGCGATTAAGCATACTTAACGAGGTAATTTACCATTCATTCGTTAATTTAATATGGTGGTTATTAAATTTAGTAAATCTGATTACAGAAAAATTGAAATTTCACTTTCATTATAAAATTAAGTGCACAATAAATATGAGCGGAAATTGAGGACGACTCTGAACTTGTTTATTTACTTTCTCTTTCTTTCAAACGTTTACCGTAATAAAAGAGTAATATATATGAAAACGTATAATTATGAGTCAAATAACTTGCAAATAATGCCAGTGACAATTATTTTACTCATCATTTTATCCAACAACTTCAGCAACATTTCTTCATGAAATATTACTAATAAATATTTTATTAACAATTGTAAATGCATTCAAATTTTGTAAGAAAAAATATATTTTAACAATTTACTTACAGTATTACTAACATATTTGCTCCTCAATAACATTTATAATTCCATTAACCCATGGGAAAGGGAATTATTCAAGTAAAAACCGCTGAAGCATTTGTAGTGACACAATTCTAGTGACACATTTCTACCTCCATAATACTCGTAATTTACGGTACGTGTACAAACAATTGAGGAAATTAACTGCCAACAATTCAAATTTTAAGGGTTTGGACAGAGAAGGCAGAATGTTTTTTTAAGCCAATGGTACAGGGACCGTAGAATGTCCATATCAAGACGAAGCTGCTAACGCTGCTGCTACTCGTAGAGACTGAAGCTGTTGGCGCTGTAAGGTAGCAACTCCATTCACAGTTCAAAACTGCCACTACCGTGACGAGTGAAATTCCAAAATTCCAGTGGAAAAACGTGGACATCCTTCGACCCGGGGGAGGGGCGCGAGGGCCAATCGCTATAGTCAAAATAGTAGTGTGTATGTGATTGGTGCAAACTACCGTGGGGCGGGAAAGACGCTGTTGTGGGAGCGCGGGCCTCGATTGTTTACGTATGAGGCGCAAATATCGTCTCCCTGCCAAAGGAGAGATTTTGCCTGCGCTTACGCCATGACGAAAAAATATTTCTAAGCGAGGGTTTTCCGTCCACAATCACTGTCAATAGACCAGTAAATATTTATTAGGAGGCCAAACACTGGAAGGAGACGGCGGAAGCCCGCGCCAGAAAATAGTTAAAATAAACGTCGGATAGATTAGTATGAACTCGGCTTCTGACGGCAGGTTTTTCCCCCTTCAGGGGTTTTTTCCTGAGCCGTACCTTATGGTCTCTTTTCCGCGGCTTTGATGCGATGGAAAGACCATTTGGGGTGAATACCAGAATTCGAAAGATTAGAACGCGAAAGGATGTAGGTATTGTAATGGCTTAAAGGCCTTCGGCCTAGCCACATAAGATCAATTAAACTAATTTGTTTGTAATAATTACCTATTAAATAAATAAAATAATATTTATTATTTTAGCAACAATTATATTAACTTCTAACGATCAATTTGTAACTCTGTCAAGCTGCTAAATAAAACGCTAATCTCAGGCACAATTTGCGGAGGCTTTCTGGCCGTTCTAGTTCATATTTCGAATCTGTTTATACAATTGTAAATTGTCGAATAATTGTTAATTCGCGGTTTTCGGTTCTGGGGCATCGGGAGATTCTCTCTGCAAATGTTGGAAAAAGTTTATAAATTTGCAAAAATTCCCTTTAAACGCGATACAAAATTTTGCAATCCGAACGGTGCTATCAACTTCCGTTCTCGAGATATTTCATTGTGTATCTCATAATCATCAACTCAGCATCTCATAATCACCCCCATTTTTTGCACTCATTCCATTCGCTCTCCGCACACAAGTGTACTGAAGAGAGAGGTTTGCAATGTGTTGCTTCGATTTGCGCTTCATATGCTCAATGCCGCGGGCAGAGGTGATGTCACGGCCTCGGTAGCGCCTCGAGGCGATGAACGCTGCCTTAGAGCGAAATGATTGTCTTTACCATTTCTTCGAAGAAAAACAACAATACAAACAAGATGTAACATTTATTAGTAGTTCCATCAGATCATTGAAGCAACAATTTCTCTCTTACGGCAACTATTACGATTTTTTGAAGTTTCAACCTTTCCCTTTTATCCTAAACAGCCAGACATACGACAACTTTTCCGACAAATTGAAATTGAAAATTTGTATTTGCAGTTTTTAAAAATTCAGTGTTTCAATTACCTTAATTCAAGATCCAGTTTTAAAAACTCCCCATAGGTTACATACAAATTTTAATGTTTTTTGACGAAAGTAAATCAAGTAAATGTAACAAAATATAATTGATGCTTAAACTAGGAGATCTAGAGCTCAAGGAAGCATTTAAGTACATGAACGAGTTGGTGTGTGTGTGTGTGTGTGTGTGTGTATTCCGCTAAGGAACGCATTTTTGGAATTTTTTATATATTTAACGAGTATTTATTAGGGTTTAGAAGACCTTCAACTACTGTTTTCCTTGACAATCTGATGAACAGATAATAGTGACTATTCTACTCGTGAAATTAAATCCAATAGTGTTTAATTACAGGTATAAAATGCCGCAATCAGGTATCTAAAAAACTGTCGCTTTTTCTATCCGATTTTTATTATCGCCGGTTCCTACTGCTCAAATATGCTGCGGCTCGTCTACCTTAGTAGGCGGTATGTATCGATCGGTGTTGCAATGAACCGCGTGTGCACTATAACATAACCTCTTTGATTTTCACATGCTTTCAATTACTTTCAATATTTAGAACGTTTAGGAACTATGTTGGACGTAATTTCATTCGGGGAATAGTCCTATTAAATACCGCTCATGCATTCGATACTCTCAGATAAATCCTTTACTTGGTTCGCGAGTCGGAGATTTGTCGACAATTTCCAAAGCACTTGTGGCATTACCTATGATAGTCATGAAAAGGTGAATGACGGGGCAATGATGGAAGGAGTGTTTAGAGGAGACAGACGAAACTCGTGAAAACCTGCTGAGAGCTCACTTTGTTCACAAATTTCATGTAGATTGGCCGGATTCCAGATCCAGGTCATGAAGGAATTGTTACACTATTACACATCGTTTAACTTACTCTCCGTTGTATGAGTTTATTGACACATGAAATAAATGAACCAGACAATGCAATTGAACGGCAAATGGGAAGCACCCTGGGGTGGTGCTGCGATTTCACGGCACGAGCACTTCCGTGGACGTCTGGCCAGAATTTGTTTTATTAATTCATTTAAGAGCCCACTTCAATCTTCCCTAGAGGTTAGAGTCGATCAAAGCCCGTCAGACATACGCCAACTTTTCCCAAAGGGTGACCCAGGGCTTTGCTCAGATTGTTATTACGGCTTCGTTAAGTGCAAATACCGCAAAAACGTTTTCCCGCATCGCACCGTAACGCAATCACCCTATCGTCTCCACTTAGGTCGAGAGCACAAAGGCTTTGAAGGATGCAAAAGCAATTTGTAATCTGCGATATTTTGCATCGGATGCGGAATTATTATCTTCCATCGCTTTGTCGACTGCATCAGCGGCGTGCAGAGTTGGGGGAGGGGGGGAGGCAGAGCGGCAGATACTGGGGCATGGGGAAGCGATGCTGGGACTTCTTACCGTCTGCTAAGCAAGGAATCTCAAAAGAGGAATACTGGAAGATGACGCAGGGCATATATTGATGCCACTGCAGTCCCTCTGACCGGGAGGACCTAGGCCTAGGGTGGAAGGTTTTTCACCACTAACTTGTCAGTTAGGTCGAATTCAGTCACTGTCTCGAGGCGAATTCTAGCGGCCGGCTTCTCTGATAGATAGATTTCCGTGGTTTCTCTAATCAATGCCACGCAAATGCCGGAGCGGTACCCTAACAAACGGGCCACGGACCCCGCGCGTTCATTCCTCTTCCTTATCCTATCCTCACCCCGTACGAACACATACATTAACATGCACTACACTATCACACATGGCGGGAAACCGGTCGGGAGCTTAGAGCTTGTCCATGTGGGGCGGTGCCTCCACTGGTGGGAGATAACTGGTTGGGGAAAACCCCGCTATCCGACGGTAGGTCGGCCCCGGATCCTGCCATCCAACGGGAGAGGTCATCTTCAGAGCAAACTATGCACTATACTCACGGGACTGATTACACTTGTAGTTGACGTGCCCGTAATCACTAACAATCAATCAATGAATCCAAAGCGAAATAGGGTCACGAGGGGGGACGAAGAAGTAGGGTGGGGTGAGTTGTGTCGGGACGCAGTCTACAGCTGAACGGCATCTGTATTTTTTTTATTTATTTATTAGATTACTACAGCGGCAGCAAAAAGTGTCCGGACACAACCACACAAAATAGTCTTCCAAAAAGTAACAAGAAGACTTCTCATGACTAAGAAATTAAATACTTTGATGAAATACTGCAAGGAACTAAGTTGTTAACAAAAACAGTCGACACGAATACTGCATTAACATACTATAGTACGTACGAATACACAGTACACAGTTCTTTATATATCATAAATACCAAAATGTTACTGTGCCGCAACATAATAGGTGAATAGCAAATACATAATGGCGTCCAGTCTTCTCCTTGTACCCTCGCTGTAGCATGACATCAACTGCGCCGTCAGGCAGTGTCGCACTATGAGAATTCGGTCGATACGCAAAGTATGAAAAAACGAGGGATAACATCATCAAACTTTTGCACTTCTCATTCAAAATCGACGCAGTTTCCTGGTTTTTCGATTTTTCCCGAGTTTCTTTGATATTTAACGATTTACAGATACCATGAACACCTCTGACATGGGCGGCGACTGGAAAAATTTCTTTCAAATTGTGTGCGAATAGAAAAAAAAGTAATACAGATATTTTCATTTATTTACTTAATGTCAAAAACCAATCAAAACCTGGACACGCAAAAACGTAATTAAAAAAAATGATGTTTTAGATAAAAGAGAGCCGCATTTGCCGGTCCGGGTGGCCGAAATCGTCAAGATAGTACCGTAGCGATCAAGAACCGAAGGATCGCGGGTTCGATGCACATGTTATTTGACGACCTCTAACCTTTCCCTTCTATTGACTTCATTCGCATAATATTTTCTTCTAGCTACTCATTCCTTAGGTCCCCTAGAAGTATGGTGTTATTTAGTTGAAACAGTTTACTAAAGTTATCTAAGTCTAGTTTATGATTCGGAGGATTGTATGCTGCAATTGTCCACATTTCATTTTTCATTTCTAATTTAATGGCAACCGTTTCTGTATTACGAGTACAAGGGAGAATTATTGGGTAATGTATTTTTTAATGGCAATAAGCACTCCTCCTCCTTTGTTTAGGTTTTTGTCGACTCTGTAAATTGAGTAGTTTGGGATATAAAATTTATTTTTTCCTGTAAGTGAGTTTCTGTTATGCAAATGACATCGACACGGTGTGAATTTAAGAAGTTTATTAGTTATTTTTTTTTATTGGTTAAGCAGTTAGCATTCCAATTGGCGAGAGTAAAACATTTCAGGTGTTGTGTATTCAAAATGTATTTTGAATTGAGTTGGTTATGATGGGTATAAGGGTGTTTATGGCACTGATCATATAGGACATAATTGACATAATTATTGTATTTATAATGAGATTGTTGTGCGATTCTTGGGGAAGGTTGGTTGAATTTGAATTGCTGATAGAATTTGGGCGGACCTGGGATGTGGTACTACTAATATGAGTGAAGTTGTTGAGAGTTGGTGTTTTGGGAAGAAGAGGAAAATGGGTGTTACATTGTAGTGGAGTGGGTTGGTGGGAAGATCTTTGATTTCTGTTTTGGAGGTTGTTTTGGTTCCCAGTTTTTCTTTTTTCAGTGTATTCTTTTAGGTAAGGACAGCTGGAGTCTCGATTATTGCCCTCGTGACTGCCTTGGCAGTTGCGACACTTTGGTACTTAATTACCATTAGGACAAGTTACCGAGTAGTGATACCCGAACAAAAAGCGCAGCTAACTGATTGGCTGCAATTAGCTTTGTATGGCCATAATCTAGACACCGCTGGCATTGAATGGGACCTTGGAGTTTTTTCCTTGCTTCCGCATGTACTGTAAGGTTACAAATTTGCTTATTGGCTATAATATTGTCTATTGGACCTTGTCCTCAAAAACAGCTGCAACTACTGGGAGAGGTCTGTTTCCTTTATGAAGTCTGGTGATTCTTATCAGCGAAGGAAAGCGTTGTTTTAGGTCTTCATATATTTCTTGGTCAGTAATGGATTGATTGGCGTTCTTGAACACTACCGATATAATTTTATTTAATGGGACTCTGACGGAATGAAAACTTCCATGTGTGTTAAATAAATACTTGATTAAGTTTTGAAAGTCCGTGTGTGAGTTTGCACTAATTTTTATTTATTATTTTGTTGATCTGCAATGAAGTTTGTGGTGACTTTAGATTCAAGTTCTTTGATGAATGCACTAATATTGATAATGTTTGCTACTATGATTGGTGGTATTTTATTGGGGGTTTCACTTTGATTACTAGGAAGGTCGTTGATATGAGTGAACCTCTTTTCGGTTGGTTGCTTATCAAGTTCACTTAGATGTCCGAACCTGTATCTCACCGGCACATTAATTAATAGTGAGTTAGATTTTGTGTTTTGATCACTGTAACTGAACTTTTTGGGTTCACGCTCTATATCATTGTCTGTCACTGACCTTTTTCTGGAGTCTGAAGAGACTTTTTCTGGTAGTTGAACGGTTGGGGGTTGGCTGAGTTGAATCGGTTCCTTGCCATCGGCGCCGGGGGTGTTATGTTGATTGATGTTCTCCAGCGTCACCTCCATTTCGTCTGCGTTGAATTGATTTGAGTTATCTGGGATGAAACTTTCCATTGCAGATGACGGATTCTCACTGTTGTTAAGAACCTTGTTGGAGGGTCATAGCTGCATGCCATTCACTACACTGATTTGCACTGTGTCGCACTTCACCGGAATTGTTTCGATGAACTGTTGATCAGAAGCACTTGTATGGCTCACTTCACTACTTTAAAAGTAACATTAACGCGATGCGACGCATGGCTCCCCGCCCCTCCGTTTATTGGAGTGGCGAACTACGAAGTAACGGTTTTATCGCAACAGATCTGACAGGGTCGCACAGCGCAGCTCTGGCGACCTCTCGGCACCACAGTCGGACGAAGAATGGGCTCGTGGCGTGTATTGTGCAAATGTACGTTCCCACCTGAAATATGGCATTATATTCTGGGGAAATATATCCTGTAGTACCCTGACTTTTATATTGCGGAAAAATCGTAAAAATAATAAGCAAATGTCATCCACGTGTTTCCTCTCGACACTCTTCATTGCTTATTCTTACTATTGCGTTTTAAACATATAAGTATAATTACAACACACGTCGTAGGAATCATATTCATCAGAATCATATTCAGCTTACTAGAAGACATCCACGTAAAATACATGTACGTTACTTTACAACTCACTGTCAGATGACATTAAACAATTAAAATCCAAACACAAGTTTAAGCGACAAACGTATTTACGTCTGCATAACTGATTCTTCAAAATTAGCTAAGCATCAAAAATTCAAACAAGATTTCTTTTAATAATGATTACTCCGCATGCGCAGTGAATAAGTGATTAAGTCGAAATTTGACCAAAATTAGTTACGTTGCCGACGATAAAACTGGACGATGTTGTCTATGTTGCGTAAGTGACCGTGTGATGTATTGACTTGAGACGGATTTATTGACATGTGTTTTTCAATCCATCTTCAGATTTGGCAATCTTATGTAGTTAAGTCTACTAGTAAGAGCTGCGGCGTATGTTGTACCCCAAAAAGTAAATAAACTCCCGCCTCGCCAGGGCTACTGGCGGGGGGAAAGTTGAAAAAAAAAAAAGTCTACTAAACCAAATACGCACAGTTAATTCCAATCGAATAATAACTGTCCAAATAAAGTTGATCAATAATTAATTCCCTCTTATGTGCTACTAATTGTATCGGACAAAAACTATCCAAAGAAATGCCAAAATGCATTGACGCCGTTTTCGTCGTTAGCTATTGATTTCTTATTACCAATTCAATTTGAAACTTGTGAAATCGTACCATTTATTGTTTCTTTTTTGCAAAGAAAATTCGAGCCATCACCAAACAGAGCTATTTGTGCGTTTCTAGTGAACGAGGGCATATCGTTTATCAATAAAAGGACAACAATTGATTCCAATAATGAACCCTGCTCCATGCTCAATTGGTAAAGAATATTGAAAGATAAGGAAATAATGTTCTGTCATGCCAGTATGGCATTTCTGCACTTTGCGGTCTTTGTTTAAGGTACGAGGTTATCCAATCTAGAGCAATACCATGAATATGAAGGTAATTTAGAGAGAAAGATGTTACAGTCAATTACGTGGAAAGCTTTCGAATGGTCTAAAAAAATATTCCAATACGTACTTCATTTTGATTCATTGAAGAAGGAATATTTTTAAGAAATGAAAAAATGGCACTTAACGTATATTTTGATTATTCTAAATTTATGTTGTGAGTCTGAAAACGCTTCGTTTTTCCTGAGAAAAGTTTTTATCTGCATATAAAAAAGTGAATTTCATTCATAAAGGCACATTCACTGCGATGCCTAAATTAAAAGAATGGAGTAAACTAAGAAACTGCTCTTTTTCGAGAGAGCCCCAGAAAATCAAAATTGATCTTCTCTTACAATAATGAATTTAAAAGAGCGATTACTAAGTTTGTTCAGAGTTATCTAGATTTTCTAAGAAACTGACACTCGAAGATTGTATAAGAAACCGAAACTAAAGCTCGCTATGTGGTCTGTAGATGCAAAGTAAGATAATTTTGGGTGTAGTAAGATATACAACTGCTATTTCAAAAACATTTTGAAGAGCATACAAATTGAATTTTGACTAGGTAGAATCGATATGGTTTCTTACGTTTATAGAAGAACCTCCGTAAGCAGTACCCTCTCTTGATTTCTTTTTCTACTACGAATACGATCCTGCAAGATAAAAACGAAGAAAATGAAGAGTTCATTATGAGGTAACCAATGTTCTGTAAAGCAAAAAACATTTGCTTGAGATCGCATTGTAATCCTGCTTCCATAAATTCAATTTATTTTGTAGATTTTGATTTGATAATCATTATCCATTTATTCGAATCTTCGCGTACACGGATATATTTTGTACATCTAACTGTAATTAGCATCTACTGCCTTTTGTACATCTAATTGGCATTAATTTATCCATTTTTACCATTCTTTCTCCCTTGATGCCTTCTCTCTGTATCTCTCATAATAATACGTTTTAACGTATAACAAATATAAAAGTTACTTGCAATGACAGCAGCTATCCAATGCTTGTCTTGAAGACCCACGTTGGCCTATCGAGCAAGGTCTATCGTCTCGAAGCCAGTAGGTACATTCACAATTTTATCTACCAAATATTAAGATTTTCAATAAAACCGGATGAATACAACTAAAATAATTGGTTAACTAAGAAATCTAAAACTCTATGAAAGAGATGGAATCAAGTTCTCATTTCCAAAATAAAAAAATGCATTTTTCAATCTTTTTCTACAATTGAATTCCATTCTTGTGGTGATTACTCCAATACAAGAATAATTTTTGCACACGAAAAACGCCAAACGTGGCAAAATGTGGGCACATTTTCTTCCTTGTTGTACTGACCGGTGATTTTATTGAAAACAAGAAAAGTTTTTATCAAGCGTGGAAACAAGATTTAAACCTTAAAATATGCTCTGCCTGAAGGTCTTCTCTTCCACACCACGGTGTGTCTTAATTTCTCACATTATAAGTTGCATGCTGTAGAAGTGTGGTGTCCTTCAAATTGACACTACTTCAGATCGGCAAGAGCCAGAATATTCACTGTACATCAAATACAGTGTTTCTTTGAAACACTCGCTAGTAATTAATATATTGTATATGATTGCAAGATAAAAGAAATGAATATCAGTACAGTGAGTGACTGGTTAACGAACAATATAAACTGAGGACAAATGAGCTAACGAACAATTTCGTGGATTTTCATTATGACAAAACCTTCAAAGAATGAACTCCAGAATTACTACGCAGATGGTAAGATTTGTAGATATGCTCCATTGCAAAAGCTACTTTTATTTTTTGTCTAGGACAAATTAAATTTCGTTAAAAATGGTGATTCTGTGGCGAACCGCTCGGGTGGCGAACATACTCTTTGGAGGATTATGTTCGTTTTCCTGTCACCCTCTTTGCACTATACTTCATGCGTTCATGGAAGGATTGGAATTAATCCTCAGGCAGAGACATCACATAGGATCAGCCTGAGTTTACGCAGGCCATTTAGAAATAAAACACAGATTTCTGCATAAATGCATTTTTATTGCTGTGGACTATAATTTATATGTTCGGTCCATGTTTCGAAATTTCTGTTTCTCATTGTCTATTTGAACATTGATACATTTTGTCACAGTTATTAAAAATTGTATACGTAATGGCTTGTGATGCACTAAGCGTTGGCTTCTACAAGACCGCTGGTAAGTAGTTGTCTAGCCGCAAGTTATCATGCCCCAGGAGTTTAGATTTCAAATAATTTTAGTCCAGTTAAGTTTCATCGAACTTCACAAAAGTGTTTTTTGATCGATACTTCTGGATGGGTCAAAGAAGCCACGCTTTTTGCATTTATGTGTTAACTGGACTTATAAAATTGTCCAATTAATATTGTTCTCGGTATGACGGTTTGAAAATGTCATATGTGTCTAATACATTTCATAACAGCCTTACAAAACTGTAGCCCAAGTGGTCATTCTCTCTAAAGGTGAATGTTTGAGAAAGTTTCCGGGGAGCTACATCATAAAATGTACAAGTATATTACTTGACTGCCTCTTGAAATGATAAGCCGAACAAATGGAAATCTTCGATATTATTACTTATACTGTTCTGAGGCTTTGAGATTTGTCAACTGACAGAAACTTTGGTGTTTCGCTTTTCAAGCGCGGTTTTGGTTCCACCAGGTAACATGTGCCCTAAACGTTGCTTCTAGTGGCAGAGCGCAACAAATAAAGCGCACCGCAATGGATAAACGTTTTAATGCCAACATGTTCTCAACTCTGGGGATGCATTTTCCTCAGTCTCTCACCAACTTGGGCTTCAGTTGACGACATTCAGATATCGCATTTGCGAGACAGTACTAGACCTACACCTCTAAACATCTGACATATACACATGCACTTAAAACATAGAATATTGATAAAGATATTTACATTATACTTGTGGCTACAATAGTGAACAGGTCGATTTCAGATCTTCGAAGAAAGCGCCATCATTTGTGGCTCTTGTGAGGCAATTTCTAAGCATCAGTCCGATCCGAACATGGTCACGTAAAGCTTATATTTACACCATATACTATTTACATACAATATTACTCAACAACATATACGTTATATAATAACGTATTACATTGGATCAATTTCATTAAGTTGGGCCGTTGTTAAACTTATGAGATTCGGATCAGTACTCACTGATTGTTAACTAGCCAACATTTAGCGCTTTTTCTTAAACCTGGCCGGACTTTTCCAAAGAAGTTCTGCATTGACCTTCCCTACTTGTAGACTCAGACGTTCAGTGCATAATATCAAATTGTGGATTCAAAGTTGGAGCCTTTGGATAGTGGCTCTGCAAGTGTGTTAAAGAACTGCATGTTTGAGGGTTCTATAGTACATGGTCCTTTTTCTGGGTAGATTTCCTCATCTAATGCCATCTAGGTAAATCTATTCTTTAAAAAGTCAGATCATGAATGATCATATTGGAGATTAAGTCTCTCATCGGGAATGTGACATGAAGTGCAGAAAAAATCAGGAATCTCAATTTGTGGCCTGAGATTGCGTAAGTTACTACCGGATTGATAGAAATCAAATATTAATTTTGTGTTTCATCTGACTAAGTTTTCGGTTGTCAGATTTATAGAGGCCTTGGTGTAATGGGCTTCGCGGAACTATCTGCATATACTAGACATTATGGGTCATTATACCCGGTATTTAAGACAACAGTACATTTAAAGAATAATATTTACAATATTTACAATTATAACACGTATAAAACGTAAGTCATGCTAAAGCAATTGTTCTACTGTTCGTGTATCGTCTGCAAAAGTGTCATAACAGGGACAAGTGTCGCTAAGTATCGCTACTGCACGATGCATCCGACCATCAAGACGTATAGGGTCGGCGGTAGCCTTGTTGTTAAGGTACGCTCTATAACCTGCAGTGCGCCCCAGTACCCAGCCTAGCTGTGCAGGAGCAAGAACGCAGATTCTGCAAAGGCACTCAACCAATGGAACGAGTCTTTATAAAGGTGGCTGCAAACCAGCGCGTTGTCACGGCGCCGAAACTGGAGCGGGATCTGCGTCGTCCTCGAGGCACCTGAAGGCAAGGGCCATACGGCACCGAGTGCCAAGACACACCGGAGCGCGGCGGTGGCGGTCGGGTCCGGCAGGCTCAGATGTCGGGTAGACCCGGTCGGCGGTGCACAGCGTGCGACCCTTGACCCAGGAGCTTGGGCATAAGTGAGCGTGGCGACGCGCACGGCCGCGACGGCGCCGGCGTTCGAGACCCGACGCGGGGCCTTCTTGTGTTGGCGACACCGAGTAGCTACGTACATCAGGCAGCAGTGGTGGCGGTTGGGTCCGGCAGGCACAGATGTCGGGTAGACCCAGGCGGCGGTGCACAGCGTTCGGTCCCTGACCCAGGGGGCGTGGTGGCGCGCACGGCCGCGATTGTGCTGGCGATTCGGCGCGGGGGCGATTGTGTTGGCAACGAGCAGCAACACGCACCGGTCCGCAGTGGCGGCGGCTGGGTGTCAGGGAGTTCCAAGTGGCGGTGCCATGGGGGGCGTGACGTCATTGGACGTGGCGTCAGTGCACGCGGCGTCAGTGGGCGCGGCGTCAGTGGACGCGGCGTCAGTGGACGCGGCGTCAGTGGACGCGGCGTCAGTGGACGCGGCGTCAGTGGACGCGGCGTCAGTGGACGCGGCGTCAGTGGACGCGGCGTCAGTGGACGCGGCGTCAGTGGACGCGGCGTCAGTGGACGCGGCGTCAGTGGACGCGGCGTCAGTGGACGCGGCGTCAGTGGACGCGGCGTCAGTGGACGCGGCGTAAGTGACGCGGCGTCAGTGGACGCGGCGTCGGTGGACGTAGCGTCAGTGGACGCGGCGTCAGTGGGCGCGGCGTCAGTGGGCGCGGCGGCACACACGGCCACGGCCGCGGCCGCGGCGGCGCCTGCGCTCCTGCCTGCGCCTGAGCTGGCGCTTCCTGCGCTGGGCCGCCTTGTGGTGGCGGCGGCAGCGCGCGAGCGGTTCGTCCAGTTCTCCTGCGGCCAGCGCGCGCAGGAACACCCGCTCCCGGCACCAACTCAGGAACTTCACCTGCGCACACAACGCGGCGGCGATGGTGTGACGGTTAGCGAACCGGATTGTTATACCCAAGCTTGCGGGTTCAAACCCGATCGAAGCCGTGGATTTTTAGGGCGACAAAATCCTTCGTACGCCTTCCTTCGGAGGGGAAGTGAAGCCGGCTGTCCCATGTTCGTAGATTTACTTGCATGAAAAGATCCTCAAGCCTAAATGACGCCTAAATGAGCTAAGTTCAAAATCGCCTGTTTCTCGCCCAAGAAATACCTCCTTTCTCTGCTAGATGAAAGGAGCGTAGCGAAATTTGCGTGGTCAGACGGAAGAGCGGGCCTGATGGCCCGAGTCTCGCCACGTAAAATAAGGCAAATTCAATTCAATTCAATTCACACAACATCCTCGTCAACGCTGACGCCATCAATTCCTTTATTCGGGTTGACGGGGCTTCATTGATTGGCGATTCCGGGCGCGTCAACTGCTAAGAACTTTAGTCACGTGAATGTAGTGCATGATTTTTATCACGAAAGGTGGCGGTGATCTCAGGCTGGATGGCGAGATCCGGCACCGACCTAAGTCGGCTTGCGGGGACTTTCCCCATCCAGGTGTTTCTCACCAGCGCGGCATCGCCGGGACAAACTAAGCTTTCCACTAGTCTCCCGACATGTGTGAGAGTAGTGCATGTAAGTAAGGGGTGAGGATAGGACAAGGAAAAGGAGGGAAAGATCGCGAGAGGTCCGTGGCCAGTTTGAACTGCTTCGGTATTGATCGGAACTGCTGGTGTTGATCGGCGAAACCACGGAAAACTACCGATCAGAGGAGTCGGCCGATAGAATGCTCCTCTAGTCAGCGGCTGAATTGGACCTAGCTAAGTAGCTAGAGTCGAAAATCCTGCCACCGTTGGGACTCGAAACTTGGGCCTCCCGGCCAGAGGCACTGCAGTGACATCAATTAATGCCCTGAGCCACCTCTGCCAGGCCCTTTGAGGGCGGCTCTTAAGAGCCAAGTTTGATGGTGAATGGATGAGGTCAACGATGATGAGTAGCTTACGTCCAAGTACTGGTGTAAAAAGTAGATGTGATGAACGGATGATAGTCTAATGAGTAGACTAACAAAAATGAAGCGAATGATGGAATAATAGTGGAATAAGAGGCAAAGGAAACAGGAGAACCTCGAGAAAGTCTGCGGAGAGTTCGCTTTGTCCATCACAAATTCCACATGCCGGCGAACGATCTCGGTCCCGCTAGTCGCGAAAGCCGTTTTGCTAGCCATTGTTCAATGTGGTCCATCTTGTCGCCTTTAAGAGAGAACCCATGTGCCACCGCGTTTGCACAGTGTTTTTCAAAATCCAAGTTTGCAGGAACAAACTCAGTTTGGGCGCTAATTCCCGTCCTGATCACATCTCATGTACGCTTAGCTAATACGAAACAAGTAACGGACAGATATGGCAGACCATTAAACGGGAGGTCCCTGATGCGAATGTGGTGGGTAAATTAGTTGGTAGCATTGAAATCCCTCGAGGTTTTAAATTTGACGTTTCCCAATATTACATGGCGAAGGACAGAATTCCAAATCTATTAAAAACCGACAACATATTCTTCGTTTTCTCAGCCACAGTAACAAAGTTCACAGATTAAGTTCTTACGAAGAACCAAAAGCTACACATTAGAAGCCGACTAAGTTATATCGAAGTAAAGATTATAAATGTGGAGAGTATAACACATGCATTAGGTAAACATGAAAACCAACAGCAGAAGCAAGTTAACAAAACAAGACTGCTAGGACAGCAACACGAAGGAGAATAAGAAATAAAAGAAGAAAAGGGAAGGGAAAAGACAAAAAAGGAGAAGAATTATAACAGAAGAGCAGAATAAAAAAAAGAAAAATAAGATTAAATAAGAAAAGGGGAAGAAAAGACGACACACGCCGAGAAAAAGGAAAAGGAGAAAATAAAGAAATGAAAAAGAAACTAATTGTGTTACATTACATACTTTCTCGCATAATTTCTGACTTTTGTTACTTCTCGAAAATTCCGCGAGTTCGACGAAAATAAGGCCTGCCCCATTCTTAAACGTCATTTGTCCCACCCGAGGAAAATCTTACAAAAAATGGAGCCGTGTTTGAGACAATAATTGTTTGAAAATTGCCTATATATCTTTTAAATTACACAAAAATTATTCGTATTTCCAACAATAGTACGTAAACTTATTTAAAGATCAGGTTTGAAAATCATATTTCATTAAGTAAAAAAAATATATCTTTAATATTGTAGTTGTAAGACGGCGCCGAATTTCAAACTTATGCAATTTTAACAAATTTGGATAGTTCAATGAAAATGAGACCTGCACCCTTTTTAGGCGTGCTCTATACGTTAAAAAATTGGCAAAAATGTTTGAACTTTTTTTTAGAAAAAAATGTAAGTATTGTGGCTTCATGCAATGTACCCCAAAAATTAAAATATCCGTTTCAAACTCGCGAGGCCACGAGTTAGTTCAGATTTATCAGGTAATATCAATTTTGGTGAAAATCGTCTCAATAGTCTAGGAGTTGACCACAAACTAACCGACATTTTGGCATCAACCCATTTTTCTTCCTTCTAAAAGGAAGTATTTTAATACTGCAGGACAAATCTGCCTCTTATTGCGGGGCCCTGGTAAAGAAGAAGTGGATAAATCATGTCCCTACTTGTAAATTACTTTCTCTAACACGTGGTGTAGCCAGAATTCATATTTAGTAAGTCATTGATACCGAAAAATCGATTGACGACAAAACGTCCGTCCGTTCTTTTGTGGTGGAGTTGATGTGGGGTGATGTGAGGAGCCCAAACCGCAAGTCTAATAAAAATCTGAAAAGCCCTAATTCAGTCGAAACTCGATCATGATGCGGTTATATATAGTTCAGCAAGCAGAGTATTACTCAGCACACATGATATAATGCATGCGGTATAATTCTTTACAATACCATGCAACAGCCATGCAACCAGCCTATTAGCAGAAGCCATTACCATGCAACAGCCTATTAGCAGAAGCAAGCCTTGTGATAAAAAAATTCGAATACTTCATTTATAGTAGCAACTGCTGACGCATGTCAATTTGACCTAATATGTTCGAGAGCCTGATCCGTTGAGTTGGGCGGTGGCAAGTTTAAGCACGTTCTGACTTGTCAGTCAGCTCCAAAGACGCTAGAGTGAGGCCGTGTTTACAGAGTCCGACGCGCATCATGGATTTCGAACATCGCAATGAGATGTTTCAATTTGCAAAAAAAGTTCCAAAGAATCTCATGAAATGATTTAATCAATGTTCAGGGATAATATGGTAACTCGGAAGACAGTTTACACGAGGTATGAGAGATTTAAAAGAGTAAACTATTCGGTGGAAGACTAGCAACGGCCGGGACGTCCTTCGACCTCAAAAAAAGAGAGAGAGAGACGAAAACTTGTAAAAAGTTGTAAACCTTGTTCGTTAAAACACACAAATGACAGTTCGAGACTTTTCCACAATTCAAGATAAGAAAGACAAGGAGAATAAAAAAACGGCTAGCTTATAAAATAATTTAAAAAAACACGCACACTGCTCAAGAACATCAAATAAAATACTCTCGGATGACCAATGCTTGATTTATAAAATTTTAGGTCCCGGAACGTGACACAATTTAATTTAATAGAAATAGTTATGTATTTATAATATAATTTGATAATTATACATCACACTTAGGAACTAATTTGGATAGTTAGTCAAGCTAAAAATCTAAGTTGCCAAGTGTTTGACCTTTGCTTTTTGTTTTATTTGTCCTTCGAATGCTCTTTCTGTTCATGCAAGCTGATTGAGAAAAAATGTTCAGGAATTTCGAATTATCAAAAGATATTTTCGTGCAACATGATATTCTGGAGGACGCAGAAGCTGCAAGCTCTAGTTTGATGCCTTCTAAATCTGTAACCACTTATGAGAAAGCTTATGATTTATTTTGTGATTGGCGATCGAAAAGGAATGTTCGAGGCATTAACGAAGAGATTATGCTAGTATATTACTTTCAATATATCTATACCAAAAAATTGTAAACAATTTTGCTTACGTTTATGCCCAAAAAATGTGTTTTCTGTCAACATATTCATACTAAGATTTATGAGCACTGATAAAATCTAAACCAGAAAGTCCATTAAAATATTTTAATGGACTCTTGAGCATTTCAATGGCCGTTTGCTATGGACGCGATTTTAAAGCATTGTTTAGATGGTTGGTTGCTAAGGGGCTAAGTGCGTGCTTACCTTCATAAATAACAAAAAATATTTTAACAAAAACATTTTCGCGAATTTTGCAAGTAGTAGTTCAACCGTTCTTTACATACCAAGAATACAAAATCATGATTTTAAAAACGTTTCTTTCCCGTAACATAATACGTCAATACCAAATATTTATTGTCGGGGGGGGGCGGTTTCTAAGAGACTTGGTTTCGCATGACGTTAGCAGTCTTATGCAGTGAATATGAAACGAACAGAATGAAAATAGATAGAATAGAACAATCGAACATTTGGATTGTTCATGCAAAATTGACCCTGCTTCATTATTGTTGTTGTTGTTATGAGTTCCTGGATATCTAACAAAACCACAGATACTACTTCTCACATGGCCAGAAGCTACACAGTTTGATCATGATTACTTAGCACAGAACATTTGATTTTATTTTGGTAAACTATTACAAAAATGTCTAAGAACATATTTCATTATGAATTTGCTAAAGAATGTGGCAACAACTTTTCTTCTTTCCATTCTGTGTATTTATCTCTTTTACTGCAGTAAATGATTTCTTCCCTCTTTGAGAAGCTTCGAGAAATTTTCAAAAATTGAAATGGTGAAATAGTTTAATATTATACCTACAATTACATTTCTTTATAATATACATCGATGTTCTACAAAACATCTGTAAAGACATTATTGCAGTCCATAGCTTATTAATACATAACATAATATGTTGATATATCCGAGTTATCATTAACAGTCAGGAAGTCCTTGTAAACAGTAAGTATTTGAATAACTACAGTCAAGATGGCTATTTGACTAAGAAACAAAAGTCAATTGCTACATTTTGTACATTAAATACAAAATCATTCCCATAATTCCAACTATATTACATGATTTAATAGTCATGTAAAGTGTCATACCATAACAGGACTAGTTTCATTATTTCAATTGGCTGAGCCAACCTACGATCATTTAAATAGTGGACATTATTTCTAATGCTTTCTTTTATTTGCAAAATATCTGATCAAATATATTCATTTTGCAAAACAGTTTTTCCTACTATAGTAAAAAATCCCCATTTCAAAAAATTGTACTGAATGTTAAAAGAAAACATAGTTGTGATGTGTAATCTAGACATAATTTCTTATCTTTAGAGATAATAAGCATTCAATTTAAACCACAAATCATCAGTCATTAAAAGAATAAAGATTGTTCATGTACAATCACAAATGTGTATTGACGATATAATAAAAACTATTCTATCCGAAACTCTCATAGCCACTTGCAAAATGCTTACGGAAATGTTAACACTCCATAGGCTATAAAATGTATTAATAACTGATGGTAGTGAAATGACCATCAGCAACTCACATATTATTTTAGATTGTATCATTTCTCCTGATTAGAGAAAGACCAGTAAAGTAAGCTGGATGGATAATACATATGGTATTTTTACATGTATAGTTTATTGTGCTTCCCCAAAAAAATATTTTACAAATTTAAAAACATTCCACATTTTTCTGTTGGTTGTTTAATTGCTCAAAATGATGGATTCTTGATTTTGATAAAAATGTATTATAACTTATAGTGTTTAACAGAGTAATATGGGTTACCATGTATATTCAACTTTCTAATCCATTTATAAATAACAAACATTATTTACCAGGAATAAATATGTTTTGGTGAGCACAGAAGCACACAGGTTTTGCATTAATTGTAATGAACCTCCTAGAATTACTTGTCAACAATACTGTCATCTGATTTTTTATTTATTAGCTAAAGTGCAAAAAAGTCTGCCATAAATGGCTGCAAACCAGTCCCGATGATTAAATTAATTATTATAAATATTATTCAGACATTTGTTTTTATTTTTCAGGCAGCAAATTCTTTAACTACTAGGAAGTAATTTATTGAAAAGGTTTATTGAGAAATAAATATTAATGTAGATTAAAAAAATCATTTTTATTATATACTGATTATCTTTAAATTCCCCCATCGTTTAATTTAAGTTCCTGTAAGCTTGCTCCAGTGAACATTATCATAGTATTAATTAAAATAACATTAAATATTACTTAGTTTGTGGTAGTTTTTTTATATTGGTATTGGTAATGTTTAATTTTAATCAGGAGAGAACATATTTTTATGAGCGTTTATTTAATGAATGCACTAAGTTTATAATAACTCTGCTTCATGTGGCTAGCTAAATAATGTGCACATTTCATTATCCAACTAAAGTATAAAATGCTAATTTCAAGTTGGAAAAATTGAAAAATACTATTGAGTGATAGTCTTAAATATAACCAATATGATCAATTTGTTTAAGAATAAAACACTCATTTACAACACACATTGGTAAGTATTCCACAACTGAACATGTGCCAACACCACAAAGATAGACTTGTCACACTGTACCTACATACTCAAATTACAATGTGTCAAATTTTGTGTATTTTTAAATACAAATTCAATCAATTCCTTGCAACCCCTGGTATTCTACCCATATAACCAATTACTCCCAAAATATACAGGCCTAAAAATGAAATTCAACCTTAGGTACATTAAAGTTACCATTCACAAAGTTAGTATTTTCATTAATTAAATCAATCATCATAGTTTAATTAGAGTGACTTTTCTCGAATTTATTTGCACAAGTACACTGTATTCTTCAGCTCAACAATTAATTACTGGACTTCACAAATGTAACACATTGTGTGTAAAAAATTTGATTCATCTGAAGGACATTTCAAAAATATTTGTTATGATAATACTTATAAACATATAGAGTATAATTTATAAATTAAATTCTCAAGGTATTATACGTACAGATCAAATATAATCAAAGGAATAATTCACTTGTTATAATGCATGCTAGCAAGGAGTTCAAGTAGTAAATTTATCACTGGGACAACTATTGAAACATTAACACAACTTTGATTTTTATATATTTATATAAAATAATAGTATTAGGATATATGCATTTCTTACCTTCATACAGTGACATATCAGTTCCACGAAAATCAGGATCTCAAGTAATGCTATGTAGCTAATAAATATAATGCTGATGGTACATAGGTATGTACGAACGCTGTCGATAGCTATCCGTCTACTTGGGAGTATATGCTCGATTCCGCATGGTTTATACATAAAAAATTCTTTGCGAGGATATAACTTTTTGCTTAGGTCTTGCTTGAACAGAATAAAATTTTGTAAAATCACGTTTTTATAGGACACCAGATTCTTAAACAAACTAACCGAATACAAACAAACATCCTCGTATGATGGTGTGTCGTCTAGGGATGGAAGATCTCCGTAAGATGGTAGTTGAGCCGAAAGTTGATTGTATCCTTCAAACACATCATCCGACAACTTTTTGAGATATTTGAGTAGATCATCCATCGTAAAATTTGGTATGGACCGAACGGGTTTCCGAAAAATATTAAAACGGCGCAATGCCGGCACTATTAAGTCATCACAGCATCTGTCCAGATCTAATTGGGTGTATCATGGTGCAAGGCCTACTGAAACATTTGAACACCTTCTTCAAAGAGTTATTACAATTCATACACAATACAAAATGTGCATTAATAGTCTAAATCTTCGAAGAGTCTTTATAATTTATACGCGTAAAATATGCCTTCCATACCAAATAATGCATAATGGTCATTGCATATGTAAGAAGTGGAGCCTTAAGCAGTTTAGATTTTTCTAATTCTCGTAAGTCGTAAAACAATAACAAGCAACTATTTGCCCGGGAAGCCCTAAAAAATAGCTAAATTATAAAATGAGATTAAAAATGCGTGCACACTCTGCTTTAGATGTTTATTAGGCGTACATGTGTAGCGTAATATTTCAAAATTATTATATCAAAAGTAGCGCAATATATTTATAAAAAGAAGGAAATAATAAAACGCAAAGTAAAAAGAAAATAGTGCAACCGATGCGAAGTTTAGTTATAGAAAGTTATAAGAAAGTTATAGAAAGTTATAGAAAGTTTCAAGGGTTCGAACTCGATGGATGCCGGGGGTTTTGAAGTTTCAAAGTCATTCATACGCCGTACGGGTGGAAAGTAAATACGACTGACCCGGGCTCATGATAACAATGAATTTTTACAGATAGAATTGTAGTTCAGAGGGGACTGAGAAACCACTTTGACTCGGGACCGCAGTCTTCGGTTCTGTGTTCTTTGGCGATGCTTTTCGAGTCCTGATTCACAAAGTATTTATTGATGTGAAGGGGCAGTTTAAGTTCGGTCATCTCTTAAATATTTGGAATAATGAATATATTTTAACTACTAGTTTAAAAAAGTTTACTTTTTACTGATAAGTTATTGCTTGTTATTGCCTTCTATACGAAGCTCGATATACACAACATAACTTATCTGAATACAGAGAATCTTGGTTAAGAAGGAAAGATCATGGTATTTCCACCATAGAAAAAATGAAAACAGTTTAATGATGCTATATGTTCTTATACGGAAGGAAATATGATATGGCAGTGATCTTTATACTAACAGTAACTAAAATTTAGTATACAGACCACTGCTAACTGCGATAGTGAATTATGAAACGGAATTATGGGAGGGAAATATGAAAAGACAACCTCAGTCAAGTTAACATCTAGTTAATTAGTAAATCTGAATCGATAATATTAGGTAAAAAAAATTAACAATCTTGTAAGTACCATGGGAGTTAAGTGGTTACAATGACTGAGCGGCGTTTGTCGAGGATATAACTTGGCTAAGCCCGGCTTTTTGTCGCCAGGTCTTTGGAGCATAAATATCACGTTCCTAATGGGAATGTACCCTTCTTTGGAAGTGGTGCAATGAATATGTGGCACCGTTTTAAATACATCGAGTAAAATTTCTAATCAATGATGGATTTTGGGGTTCCATGGCCCCCATGCCCCATCCCTTCCCTCGGATCTGCACCTGAGCCCAAAGTCCTTGGGCTATCGAGAACGTATCCACTATTTTCTACTATCCACTTCATGCTTTTACTACAGGCGTTACAAAAACATACACTTTCTCTTATTAATTTTAATGGTTACGTAATATATACTGCAACAGGAATGTAATTATTGCACAGCTGTTTAAACATACGCTGTTTATTCGCCAGTGTTGATTTGAGAGACAGACAAGCTTTTTCGGTACTTGGTATTTTGGGCGTCACCGCTGAGGGAACGCGTCCCCCAATATATTTGGTACTTAGGGTATACCGGAGGATACCTACTTCCCGGTTACCTGTACCGTATCTACTGAATCGCAGTTCCACAATAATTTGGTCCTGGTTACACCCATGACAGGAACATCTCATGACAGGGTCTCTCAAACGCGTAGCTCATTTCAGTGAAACTATCGACATCGATTATTTTCTGCATTACTATTTACTCTGTATGTTCTAGTATTCAAGAAAAGAAGATATGCAGATCATTTTTTTTTTCAGAATAGTACAGATTTAAATTTTTCATGATGCCTACTTTGGACAGGCGCGGATCCACGGGGAAGGAAATGAGGTAAATCCTCCGCCCCTTAAATTTTTCAGTAAGTATTAATTTTAACTTGTCACAAAACTTTCAAGCAGAAATATTTTCGGATAACAATTAAAACGAATAAAATCGATTCGCTGTGTGAGCCGAGTGCTGCTTGCGATATCGTTCAAAATCTGTAATATGACATATTCGACCAAAACATTTTTAATTTCCTCTCCCAAATTTTGTCTCTGGAGCCGCCCCTGTTTTAGATCTACATTTTTCAATAACAAATAGCAGGCCCTATATAGTAACATATGAAGTCAAGACCCAGGAGTAGACAACACTTTGGAACATTAAAATTAACTTGATACAATCACTGAAGTAGGTAATGTATTTCAATTAGTGTCTTTGTGAAGTATTTAGGTAGAAATGCTTTTATCTATGAAACTTTATTTCAGAATGAATGAAAAGATGGATCCAAAACCAACTACTAATTCTACACAATGAATTTGCATTTGAATTTCATATATAACATGGCCTAACACATTTAAAACATTGTGTGTGGTTGTGTTTTCGGCTTGTGGTAGTGGCATACTATGCAATGGAGTACACAAAACCACAAGTAATATTTTAATATTCTTTACTCCAGCACCAAAACCATCATTCATGAATTAATAATGGATCATTGTATTATTAATTGGATCGCTGGTGAGGTAGATACCTTTTTATTATGATAAATAAATAATTTTTGATAATAAAATAATATTTATCAGGATCATTGTATAATTGCCCAGGATATTCAAGTATCAGTTCCAATTGTCTCATAGATTCTACATGACACTATATCGATACTTTACTAGTTAATACAAAATATATTTGTGAGAATTTTTTCAATTTGAAGTTTGCAGTAAATTCAAAAATTTAAGTTCATCTACAATTTGAATTAATCAACAATTGTATAAGCTTTCAAATATATCCTCTTCCGTTTTCTAAACCTTTTTACCATTTGTCCTTCAAAGTTTAACTGTGTTATGCTATATTTAGCAATTATCTATGTAAATTAAAAAGTGCTAGAAGCTGTAGAACTGTGTTTGTTCCACAGATACATAGAAATATATAGTCTTACCATACTTCTGTGGTTTGTTCCAAGAAACTTTATTATCTCTTACCATCAAAAGTACAAAAGAACATTCTTAAAATTTAATGTTATCTCCTTAAAAACCTGTAAAATTTTTATGGTGAATTAACCTAACCTAATTTTTTTTAACTGTTGAAGTAGTTTGTCGGGTCTACAGATTCAGTTAAATATAAACTTTTAAGGAGGGAAATTTCTTTGTTATTTCATTTATCTAATAATTTCAATTAGCCTATCCAATGCCAAATTAACATTGTTGACCTTGTTATCACCATTGACAATTGACATGAATGAACCATTGTACCTGCAGAAAATCCAAATGATACATAGGTTTACAAGTATTTTATGATTGCATAGGATTCCACATACACAGTTCATCTCAGACAGACAAGATCATTTACATGTCTTATACACATAATTATTAATTTTTATACTCGTGGAACACAATACATTAACTACAGTATCACTATTTGTTGTCTGCTTTTTTCCACCAAATACAGATATACATGTTTGAGTGCTCTTTGGTGAAAACTTTTAATCAAATTCAATCCCCTCTCTGATAAATGTCAAAATATGTCTCGATTATTCATATTCATAGTTTTAGCCACATTCAGATTATGGGGGAATTCCTCGGAAACATTCTACCAAACATATACTTTAGTGGAAAATAATAATCAAAGAAATTAAAATTGCTAAATATAGGTACAACGTCAATTTACTTCAGATCGTTCTTCTTTTATGGTACAATGTAGACATTGCAAAGGAAATTGATATTCATTTTGAGAAAGTACAATAATTTAAATCTAATTTTCATTAAACAGAAGTTAATATAAATTTTAAAACAGTCCACATTAAAGAAAGAAAAACTCTCTATAATCAATTGATCACTTTGGTATGTGTCAGAAAGTTCTGAAATCACAGTCAAAATTAACAAATACAGTGATTTCAGTTATTTGAGATTCATCCTATCATTATCTGATTTTCCATAGGAAATCTTCAAAGTTCGGATATTTGAAAGTAAAGGATATAAAGTCAGGAGAAATACTGGTTATAAGTGAAGCATAAAGGATAAAAAAGTAATAGTGCGATTAAGGCTCTCATTTGGCAGAAATGAAAGCTGTGTTTACCATATAACATTTTCTGCCATTTTCCCGTCATAGTTCATTACTGAGAAAAGCTTTCTTTTTTCTTCTTCATCAACTCATTTCTGTATTGCATTGCACATGTTGTCCACATTGTGTTGTTTATGAGTGACAGGGTAATCATATTAGCTGAAAGTTCTGTATTTTTTTTTATTTTATTTATTTTTTTACAAATTTCATTTAAAAAATTTGAAAAATTTGGAATATTTATATTTTAAAATCTATGAAATTTCAATTGTAGTTTGGATTAGACACTTGATTAATAATGAATCACTTTTACCAAAAGGGCAATTCTATTACTTTTCACCAAAATCATGCTCACTTGGGTCACATACTTTGTTGGCAGTTTCTTTATAAAAATGTATTATTGAAACAAAAACAATCTTGTAATATTTGGTCAAAACAATTATTCATTTTGAAATGTTTGTAGTTCTAAGAAATTAGGGGGGAAAAGGGATTATTGAAAGTTATCACATTTTGCTCATTATATTAAATCTGCATGCAAATTAATTCATCGATTGTCTATTACATTATTTATTTATTTATTTATTTATTTTTATTACTATAGCATGTAAATCCCATGAAGGGCCAAGGCCTCCCTCTTCACACAGGGGTTAAAAACTCACATGGTTCCCCTAGTTTAAACCAACAAATTGTTTTTCAAATCCTGACACGGTTCCAAAATACAATAGTTCAACAACCCCAACAAACACTTCACAGATAATAATATATGCTATTCCATTAATGGAATTTAATTGATTTTTTATAACCATTTGGTTTTCTACCAATTTTTCTGCATGTGAGCATCCCGTCACTAAAACCTTATGCACTCTTACTCGCATTGTATCTCAGATTACTAATTCTCTCTAAAAAGTACTCGCAAGTTATTCTCAGACTTCCTCTTTTCTCATGAATCTTTACTTCCATGACTTTCCTCTCCCCTCTTTCATTATCTATTCTATAAACATACCATTTTAGTTGTCTTCTTTATATTTTTTTTCTTGGACTTTGGGAGGTGGAAACACTCTCTGTTATCTAAAATTTGTGAGAAGAATTATTGACCTAGATTTTGTTCTCAGTGCCTCTGTTTTATGTAGTACATATGATCTCTCTTGTGTTTATAAATGCATGTAAATTATCCTGCTTTTTGCATTTACAGAAATTAAATATTATTTTACAAAAAGTACCAATATGTTTTTATCAGAAGTATCTCAAGAATTTCAAGGTCACAAGAATGCTAATCATTGCTGAAAAAAAAAAATGTTTTGGAAAAAGAAAAGAAAATATACTTTAATTTTTGAAGCAGAGGATTACATCAAGAATAATTTGTGAGACATAATTTGGAATGCATATTGATTAACATGGTAAAGCTGGCTGACAAAAACAATTTTGTGACCTCAAAAAGTATTGCTTAACTCTTAAATTTCAGTCACTACTGAAAGTTTACTTGTATTTTTATACAGTACAATGTATATAGAAAATTATTCCGTATTATTATTACTTGGACAACATACACTACTAGGCCCTCTGAAACGGAATGTGTAGATCAGGAATATTTGTCAGACTGTAGTTTGCCTTGTCAGAATGTAAAGCCATTATTAGAACATTTAATAAGTCCATTTGAATTTTGGTAGGTTAATAGATTTCTTGAACATATAATGTAGAAAAATATCAGATAATATTATTTTCCTAATTAGTTTTTTGTCACTATTTCTTGCAAGAATATATTAGAAAAACTAATTTTTTATTATTTATTGTGAATGGATCTCGTGTAATGGGATTGTGATATCCAATAATTGGATATAATTATCATCTTTATAATTCCATTAAAGTGATCAATTTTTTCCCAAAAAGAAAAAAACTTAACCAACATAGAAGGTGACCCTGTTCACAAAGGGGAGATCCAGAATGTATTTTAGGGAGAGCTAGTAACAATTTGGTTCACACCCCCAAATATATTTGAAAAATTTAAACATAGATGTAATTTAAAAATTGTTGGTTCATATTTTTTTTAATGTGTATTTTTATACTCCTTTTAAATGGAATGCAATCAATATAATTTTTTTGAATAAACTGTCATAATAAATATTTAATGAAAAACTTTTTTTAAATTAATAGCATTAAATTAGTTATTAGAGAAAAAGTTAAGACAATAGTAATTACTCACACAAAACCATATTTTATGAAGAAATTTATTCTACGAAAAAAAAAAGTCCATTTTCTTTCCTCATCATTGCCAGCAAAAACTGTAAGCACAGTTTTTCCCCCTTCATGACCTAATGACAAACAAAAATATGAGCATTTGTAGTAAACTGTAATGATTATAAATTAATAAAAAACCCTATTTCAGAAGATTCATTTTTTATGTATTCCTTGTTAAAATGTATCAAATTAAATAAGAAATGTTTGATAAAACATAATTTCAAATTGATCTATTACTGAAACTGGTGACTCATACTTCAGAAATGATATATGGTGTCTGACTAGGAAGAAGTTTTCATGAAAAAGTTGATAACAGTGAAATGCGGAAATGAACAATATTTTCAATTGCTTATCCATGCTCAAATTGAAACTATCAACAGAAATTATTTTTACCTCATGGCAAATCTACTTTGATTTGGCTGAGACAAGATCAGAGGTTTTACAACCACTACTTGTTTTATGACTAATTAGTTTTTAGATTTCAATTTCATGTTTTCATTGATTTTTAAAATGTCCTAGTTTCAATTTATTATACTGAATGGATAAAAATTTCATTAACATATTCTTATTGAAAATTTTTAGAAATATTTGTTTCTTTGAATTATCCAATTGAAATTATCCATAGTCAGTTACGAAAACAGCTTAAGCAGGGCGTGAATATTACCAGAAGTATGTTTGAAGTAAAATATAGCAAGTCCACTTCAGTGCACTGAGATATTCCACATTTTTATTATTTCTGTTTCCCCATGTGTGACTGAAGATCCATATGTTGAACACATGCAATATTCTTAAAAACAAGAACCAGTTCTTTTTCAGCTGTACACACACACACAGCTGTACACAATATGGAATATCAACAGTCCTTTTTGTAGGTTTAATCTCATGAAAACAGTCCATGGGGTGGAACATGAGGTTCCACTTCACCCCATACTAGATCACACATTTTTAACTGTTTTTGATGTTAAATAAATATACAAACAAATAAATAAATAAAAATTAAATATAAACATAAATATAAACATAAATATAAACATAAATATAAACATAAATAAATATATAAAATTCTATTATCACTCAATTTTACATTTTCGTCCTGTTTGTCTATTGTAAAAGTTGCGAAACAGAAAGCAGAGAACATATATTTGTTCGTTTTGATGAAATTGAGAAGAGGAACCCACAAAAATAGCCTATTAAGGCCTCTAGAATTTTAATCCAGGTAGTGGTAGGTGGCGACGCTTCTACCAATCTTCTACCATCTAAAAACGGAGGTAATCGAACATAGAACCTCTTTCTTTGCCTTTCACTTGAGGACTCGCAACCAGACACGCTATTGCAGTCACTCCAACAATAACTAATTTTATTTAATGACTAGCTGAGAGGGCCATCCTTAACCGTGGTTTCTTAAGCAAAAATTAGGAATGTGCAAAATACAATGTTCATTATGTGAGAACAACACAATTATGGGCTAAGACAAAAGCTATTACTAAGTAGCAAGGTGTGGCGACCGAGTAACAACCATGTGTTACCGACTTTTTGCTTGCTTGCTTGATTAGATTCCGGGAGCGTCAACTGCTAAGGACACTAATCTCGTAAGTGTAGTGCATGTTTTTTTCTATCGCGGGAGGTAGCTGTGATCTTCCCTCGCTGGATGGTGAGATCTGACCTAAGTCGGGTGGCGGAGATTTTCGGCAACCAGGTATATCCCAAAAGCATTGCACCGTCCCAAACGGGACAAGCTCTAAGCTCTGGTCTCCCGACAAGTGTGGTAGTGTAGTGAATGTGATGGTAAGTGTGTGTAAGGGGTGAGGCAAGGACAAGGAAGAGGAAGGAAAGATAGCGCGCGACCTTACAGGGAAGTGTGGCACTGCAGCTATACGGTCATCGATGATCTGTAACATAAAAAGAAAGCACAGGTATTTATTATTATTATTTATTTAAATCAAAATTAGTTAAAAGCTGGGTAAATTGTTTGGGGAGTAGCCTCTAGGCGCGCTTGTGGAGCTATTTAAGTTCTCATTTCATAGACGAGACTTGAGGAATAAGGGAATCCCTATTCAATATCAGATTGCATAAAATATCTTGTCACTTGGCTTTTGCATTAGGTATTTCGTATTTGTTGGTGGCAGAGCGTACACATTGAGTATATTTCGTACGTAGTTTTCAATTTGTCTTCAATTTGACTTGAATTCAGGTTGAATTGTGGGCGTTCAAAATCGTCATAGTGCATTCGCACTGGATTTCTCATGACTTCGATGCACGAATTCATGTTACGAATGATTGGTAGAAAAAAATAGAAGAAATATACTTGGAAATTATTGACATCACTTGCCAAAGTAGAGATGAACGCCGCCTAGGAACACAACCGTAATTGGTTAAGAGGATGCCGAATAAGAGGTGGTCATGGGACCAGCGGAGCTCCCTTACAGGAATGAGTGGTCACTCATACCCCATCACATCTCACTCATTTAATAATGAGGGCTGGTAGTGAATGAGAAATCGTCACTCAAGGGACACTCAGTTAAACGAATCAATCAGGTTTTCCGTCTAATTTACCTTAATACATTCATGTTTTTCTCTCCTTCTGAATACAAATATAGCTTCACTACCTGCGCAAGTTTGGCTGCAGTCATTGAGGTGTTAACAGATATTATTTCCACAGTATCATAAAAATAATCGTTGACCATGTACTAGCTGTAGAAAGTCGATTCTTTCATGTGAGCGACAATATGGCATAAATCTGTAGCTCATTTGCCAATGCAATACTTTGGTTGGGTATCAGTTTTTTTCCAAAACCATTCTTTCAATTCAATATTCCAATTCAATAAAACGTGCACAGATTGTCCTCTCCCTGTACATCCAACTGTTTTTCTGACAATTAAATAAACAGAAAATGGCTAAATGGCTCTAGTGGCTAAAGCGGCTAAAGCGGCTAAAGCGGCTAATGCGGCTAAAGCGGCTAAAGCGGCTAAAGCGGCTAAAGCGGATAAAGCGACTAAAGCGGCTAAAGAGGCTAAAGAGGCTAAAGCGGCTAAAGCGGCTAAAGCGGCTGAAGCGGCTGAAGCGGCTAAAGAGGTTAAAGCGGCTGAAGCGGCTAAAGAGGTTAAAGCGGCTGAAGCGGATAAAGCTGCTAAAGCGGATAAAGCGGATAAAGCGGCTAAAGCGGATAAAGCGGATAAAGCGGATAAAGCGAATAAAGCGGATAAAGCGGATAAAGCGAATAAAGCGAATAAAGCGAATAAAGCGAATAAAGCGAATAAAGCGAATAAAGCGAATAAAATGAATAAAATAAATAAAATAAATAAAATAAATAAAATAAATAAAATAAATAAAATAAATAAAATAAATGAAATAATAAATAGAAAGTACCCTCTCTGCATCGGTCTCAGCTGGGGCTCTGAAATGCCTCGGCGAGGGTTCGTCGGAGGGTTCCGAGGCGCGCCGCGCCGCGCCGCGTCGTGGGCGGAGGGCGGCGAGTAGCTGCGGCGGCGCGCGCGCATCGCAATGTTGTTTTTGTGGCGCTCGGAGCGACGTGTCGCGCGAACGGAGGGCAGAGGTCGAGAGGGTGCGAGCGGCCTTGGGCGGTTGGGAGCGGGTGGGCGTGGGTGGGAGAGAGCGCGAGCGGATGCGGTTGGTGAGAGCGGGGGAAGCGGGTGGGAGTACGTGGGAGCGTGAGCAAACGGGTGGGAGCGGGTAAGAGAGAGAGAGCGGGAATGAGTGGGTGCGTTGAGGCGAGATGCGATGGAAGCAGATTGACGTGGGAGCGGGGTGAGTAGGGCGGGCGGGGGCGGCTCTATGTGGGAACGATGGAAACGTGTGCTAGCGAGAGTTTTTGGACGGGGACCGAGAGGGAGGCGAGGGTGGGTGGGGACTCGAGTGGACGAGGAAGTGGGGCACACAAGTGAAGCGTCGTGAAGCGGACACGTTCTGTCGCCGGCGCCCCGAGTTCGCAAAGCCGAGAGATAAGCCTCCCGTCGGTGAATGGGAAAGGAATAACGGTGACAGCGCTCTACCTGAAAACTCAAGAATTTAGTTTGTTCTCGGAAATAAGAAATTCATGTTGAATTAGTTAACGGCTTACGTGGTTCAGAGCATCAACTGATGTCACAGCAGTGCTAGGAGGTCCTGGAGTTCGAGTCACTAGGAGACCAGTTACTGGGAAGTCCTAGTGTTCGAGTCCCGATGCTGGCAGCATTTTTGACACTAGATGAATAGTTAGGTGCTGCACATGTCGGGTGACCAATCGAGAGATTAGAGCTTCTCCTGGCTGGGGCGGTACCCCGCTGGTGGGAGATACCTGGATGAGGAAACCTCGCAAGCCGACGTGTAGGTCAGCGCCGCATCTCACATCCAGCTGAGCAAGAACACCGCTACGGCCTATGATGAAACGCGCACAAACTTACGGGACTAGAGACCATTGCAGTCAACGCACTTAGAAACATGAAATAATCATTCAAACGACGTAATGGCTTTTTTCTCATAGGTTCATTGTTTCTCTTTTCCTTGAGGTCACATTCCTTCTAAATGTTTGTCAACATAAACAACAAAAAACTGAATATGCAAGATTCTGAATGTGGGAGCTTAGAGCTTTTCCAGGCTGGTGCGATGCCCGGCTGGTGGGAGACATCTAGTTGGGGAAATCCCGCTAGCCGACAGGTAGGTGGGCTCAAGCAATGCAAGAATTATTGACTGAATTAATTGAAACATGGAAATAACAATGAAAAATGAAATTATCAGTATTTTTTAGGCTCACTTAATGCCCTAGACACAATTGAAAGCGTACGCGATTAACGTAAATAATAAGATTTCCTATCCGTTCTTTACAGAGTCCGTTAGAAAAACAGTGTTCGAAAGGTAACATGACCAATTAGTGGTGACATGATTAATAGCGTCTTATTCATAAGCGTTCGTAGACAGTGCTGATTTTTAATCAATTAAATTTCAACTGTTTAATTATTTAAATTCTTTTGGGTAGAAATACGGTCATGTCCAATTGATATTTTACTAGGGATATTTTGAAGAATGAAACTTAAATCTTTTTGACGGAATGTTTTACTAATTTTATTATCAAGAACTGAAATGGGTAAAACGAAGGAAAAGAAACCTTGTGCGTAGTTTCGATCTACGTAGTTGAACGAAAATGCATTGTACAATTGTGTTGTAGAAATTCCCGGAACTCCAACAAATGTACCGGCCAAGATAGCTCAGGACATCGACTGATGTCACTACAGTGACTGGCCAGGAGGGTCTAGGGTGCGAGTCTCGACGGTGGCAGGCCTTTCGACACTTGCCATATAGCTAGGTCGAATTCAGCCGCTGCTTGGAGGAGAATTCTAGTGGCCGGCTGCACTGATTAAAATACCAGGTGAATGCCGTGCGCAATCTTTCCTTCCTCTTCCTCTTATTGAATTGAATTGAAGCCTTCAGCAACTTCATCTCATCAGGATGCCGATAGTGTAATTGAATTGAATTGAATTAATGCCTTTTTTACGTGGCGAGACTCAGGCCATTAGGCCTGCTCTTCCGTCTGACCACGTAAATTTCGCTACGCTCCTTTCACCAACTAGCAGAGAAAGAAGGTATTTCTTGGGCGAGAAACAGGCGATTTGAATTTAGCTCAGAGGCGTCATTTAGGCTTGAGGATCTTTTACATGCAAGTAAATCTACTAACATGGGACAGCCGGCTTTACTTCCCCTCCGAAGGAAGGTGTACGAAGAATTTTTTCGCCCTGAAAAAATCCACGGCTTCGATCGGGTTTGAACCCGCTAACTTGGATACAACAGTCCGAAACGCTAACGAAACGTTACACCATCGCCGCCGGTCTTACTTACACACACTTATATTTATGTGCACTACACAAGTAGTCATGCCAGGAAACCAGTACCGGGAGCGTAGAATGTGGGAGATATCTGCCAGGGGAATACTTCGCAAGCCCATTCATAGGACGGTGGCGTATTTCGCCATCTAGCGGGGGAAAATCACCACCACCTCAGGCGATAAAACATGCACTGCACTGACGGGACTAATGACAGCAGTTAACCCCTCCGAAATCACTAGTCAATCAAAATTCAAACGATGCAGGTAATTATAGCCTAAGAATATTAATTATAATTAACATGTAACTTATGAAAAACGTATTTATACAATATAACATGTTATATTCTAATTTTAATAAATAATCGTAAGATATACAATTTATAACGCAGGGAAATAAATTGTAATGTTCACTGTTTATAAGTATTTTTCTCTATTAAGTAATATAGGTATTTAATTGTTTAGTATATGATTGTGACAAGGGATAGGCTTAGGCGGCTGTAAATAGAGATGATGTTATATCAATAGAACAGAATTTCAATAATCCTGATAATTTAAAAAAATGCGCAGTGCTACAATAAATCAATTTCTAAAAACTATTCAGGACATAGTTAAACGGTGGGAACAAAAGGAATACATATCTATTGAGAATTATAATTGGATTTATCCAACAATACCTCATATACCTTATGATTATGAATTTATCGAGATTTATTAAAGTCGACAATATGAACCAACCTACGCGACAGGTAGTTTCATTTATCGACACACCGGATTATAAATTGTACAGGTATCTGAATAAAATACCCAATCCTCTTTTGGAACGAGGCTATACTGATTCGGTACGTAATAGTGATTAACTAATTGACAAATTACAAAATTACGTAATATTTCATTCACACCTTTAACGAGATTCGTCTCATTAGACGTATCTATGTCTCGTTTCCACGTTCCGTTATTATTTCTGCGTCTAAAGAATGTATTTGCTAATTGCCTCTTGATTCCTATCCTGCCTTACTTGCTTTCAAGGCTATTCTCAACAACACGCAGTTTACTTTTAGCTAAGAAGTACGCAATCATTGGCACACAGACAGGTGAACCTATTAGTTCGCTCAAAGCCTAAGTAATTATGTGTAGTTAGAATTGGAGGTACTGTCAAAATGTAGGTTCTTCATTTACGTTAGATATTTGGACGATACTTTGCTAGTCGTCCATAAACATCAAATAGACTCTTTAGCGGGGAAGTTTAATAATTTCAAAGAGCATATTACGTTTGCGGTTGAAGAGGAAGCTGATTTTTAAAAAAAAACTCTTTAGATGTACCAATTTTCAGGACGGAGTCTACATTTTATTCAATTGGTATTCAAAACAAATTTATTCTGGTCTTAATTTGAACTACCTCTCGAAACATTCTGTATCTGTTTGAAAAATTTTGTAGATAGACAATCAAACTTTCAGCTTCTCAATTCCATAACCAAAATCTCAATAAAGTAACTTCTACCCTTTAACTATCAATTATGACGTGGTGGAGCAGGTGCACACAGCGCACCTGCTCCACCCGAACGCCCAGGCCGGACAGTGTACTGTAATACCGGACGCGCAGCACTGCAGTGTCACTGTCCTGAGGAAGGCTGCGACATGACAGGCGAAACGTCGGCCTCTCAGCCAACGGCGCGGCAAGCCAAGAAGTTTATCAAGAAAACCATTACATTAAGGCTATTTCAATTACTGAGGTTGACCCAATGCAGAACTAAAGTGTTAGATCAAAACTTGAACCAGATTTTCATCAGCTCATATCTACCGTTCTTGCGACAAATCAATTACACTCTAAAACTAGTGATGTTACAACAGAAAATACGTTCTCGCATTATCTGTAAAGGCTCCGCACTATTATACTACTATATGTACTTGCAAAAGTGTTTTCAACCAGCAACATTTTTTTCTCCGGCCCGAAACTCGAACTTAAGTTCACCGAGTGAACTCACCGTGAGCCTTACTGCTACACCCGGCAGCACTTCTGACATACCAACTTGAGACGCTGAAAAATATAATTGTCTCATTTTCGTTGAAATCTCTGATTTTTTTGAAAAATTGCAAAGTTTAAATTTGCTTCAGCTTCTTCCTACAACAACAATGTTGAAGATATAGATTGTTTTCTTTCTTTTCTACGGCTTTTATCCAGACAACAGCCGGTTACCCTTTACGTTCCGTTGGGACACATATTTGACCATACACTGGACACCAACACAATTGAGGGTTCCTCTGATCTGGTGTCTGCAGATAGCGAAATCCTCCGCGATAACACATACAGGAGAGACAAGAGGGAACCATGCTCAAGGCAGGGCTCGAACCCGCCACCCTTCGGACGGCACGCCCTTAGCTACCTCGGCCATCTAAGTCGATTAGACATTTCGCCCTTAATGAAATCTGTTTTTAATGACGTATCTTGAAATTAGATCATGTACTATTTTTAAAAATCCCAGCGTGAAAATACATTTAAATATTTATCTGCTTCACCTTATTCAATTTAATAAAAAATGGAACATTCTGTTGGTGCAATGAAGTTGAGGCGTATGTTGAGTGTCATACTTGCGCCCGGGTGCAGGAGCGGGAGGAAGGTTACGCCTTTATGCCCTCCCCTGGGAGGGCTCGCAGTGGTGGTTCATGGCTTTCCACTTACGGCTCATGACAGCGGAGTTCAAGGGAGGAGAATAACAATGCAACGGGCATATTTATAGAAGGGATGACAGAGGGCAACAACAGTTCCCACGGCATTATTTCTGACCGCGATGTCCGGGAGTTCGTGTCTCAACGATGGTTGATTTTCGTTACTAGTTAGATAGCGAGGTGTAATTCAGCCACTCTCTGTGGGAGAAGTCTAAGGTCGTTGCTGTGATTGGTTGTTTTCCGCGGTATCTCCGATCAATACTAGGTCAGTGTTGGAGCAGTAACCTAATAAACGGGCCACGGAATGCGTGCGATATTCCCTAGAGAGTATAGAGTTTGTTTCAGTTTGGGCGATGCCCCGCTGGCGGAGATACCTAGAGGGGAGAATCCCACAAGACCATGTTTAGGTCGGCGCCGAATCCTACGTTCCAACGGGACATTCCTACCTTTCGAATATGACATGCACAACACTCTTATGGACTAACGACCAGTTGGACAGTTGATGCGCCCGGAAACCATGCAATCGATTAATCAATAGGTAGGATGATGATTCTATGTGTTGCGGGGGTGGTAGGAGAAGACAACCAAGCCATAGCCACATGGTGAAGCATCTATGCCTCACACAGTTTACCACTCCGCAGCCTTCAGCTCTGCTTACGAAGCCTCTGCATCAACGATGTAGGCAATGGCGCAATATGTACCCGCACTCTTAGTACTGCTTTAACGTAGTACCTCACTTTGGCAAATGAATGGGTGACCTCCACACTACATCGTCGAAAAGCCGAATGAGTCTTACGAAGGATTTGCGCTATTACTGGGGATTTCCGCTGCCCGAAAATATACTGGCCTTGTCCCAATATAACACAGTGCACTGCACACGTAATGTTAAACCTGCCCCCCCAAACAATGAATGTATTTTCTTGATGATATTACACGTACCACATGTCAGCCTCGGCGATGAGGGAGAAAGAACATTAAGATAAATAAAATATTTCTTTTTGGGAAGTGATTCGTGTCTTTCCAATGAAACCTCTCGTCTAAGATTAATTGGGCCATAAAGACGCATACGTCCAACAAAAATTATCTCCATTACTGGCCTTTACCTTCAACGATAACAATAAGTCAGTGAAAAGAGCATGTAACAAATAATGTATTAAGGGATTTCACAGAAGAAGACATTAAATAATCAATGTTTGATATCCTTCAAATAGTTTTCACAATATGTTTCTGTACTACACATTGTTTGGGCAAAACTTATTACCATATTCTTAATGAAATTCATGAAATTTAAATTATGAAATTGCAATTTTCAGAAGACTATTGTCTTATAATGAACATGATAGCACTTAATTTGGCACAACAGACACTGTCAATGTCAATGGACAATGTTCGTAGTTTGCGGAAATGTGCATTGGAAAAGTAAGCTAATCAAGTCACCGGCACTATTCGACCGCTTTCAGTCGATTCTTCTAACGAGGTTCTTGCAGAAAGTATTGTTAATGGCCACGAAATAATTATTTGCAAAGAATCCAAGCCGTCTTACCATAAGAATCAAATGAAAGGGAAGTATATAAATACACTTTTACTCTCGACAATCAGAGACCAGCGAAAAGTACAGCGAACAGTTCTCTCTGATTCACAGGCATTTCACTGTGTGTGTGCGCCTTTCTAGTCCCTTTTAAATCCGAAGTAACTAGAGGAATATTTATTATCCTTCTTGCACGTTAATTAGTTTTACCTCTTTGTAATTTAAATGGTACTTTAATGTTGCAAGATATCTCAGACATAATGATTTTGTTACATTCACTGAGTAGGCGAACAGTAGCAGATTAATATACTCATATTTCGAGTCTTTAGAATTCAATAGTTCATCTTTAAGAAGTCTTAAAAGTCAGAAAGCTTATCTCACCACCACAATGTCAAGTCTATTGTACTAGCGACAGACAGCTTAATCATTTCTTCCATTTGCACCATTTGTTCTCGGTCTTGCATTTTCTCGCGAATACTTGGAATTCAAGACAGAGTAAATTGCCTTTGCTCAGAAATTCATTTGCAACGTTGATTTTTCCTTGAATGAACTTACGTAGCATTCGTAAAATTCACGCGAGGTGGACAGAATTCTGAACACATCAAAGAAAGGTTTCTGCAAATAAATTGCGCGTGGAGAAAATGTCCTTAAGCTTTTTATTACTCACAAAACGATTTCTTCCTGATTATATTTTAGTGTTTCACTCCCATCGTTAACTGGTGTTAACACTGTTAATGATAGAAACCAGAAAACAAGGAATGATTTAAACTGTTTAAAGACACTTTATCGCAAAATCAATGACAAATTAATTACTTTCACTTTCCTCGGTTGGTCTGTCAATCAGTAATTTAATTTATTATATCCTCCCTCCTATTTGTATTGCAGGTGTAAAAGAGCTAATAAATTAGGGAAAGATGACTCATTTTTAATGGAATTCATTAACAATCCCTGGTCATTGCTGATTCCAAAATTGCTTTTGAATTACGAGATTCATCACAATGCAATGAACGTGTTAAATATGTGTACCAAAATAATTCACATCATTCATGTTATTCATTAATAAGTAATCCATAATTAGGAGAAGAGATATTGTTCCTGTACAGAACGACGATATTAGAATCCTGTGGAAATTTGTGTGAATAGTAGGACAGTTTTGTAGTGTGTGTTGGTGATCAAGGGAAGAACGACTGCCTTCGCCCGTGCAGACAAGGATTTAAATATTCCAAAGTTCGTCCAACGATAGCGCGTGTACTCTCACTAGACGGTCCGGGTGGGCAACCCCCCTTCCAGCTTTTCCCTCTACATCCACCCCCTGCACCCACAGCGCCCACCGGTCTTCCTTAAGATTTTCATTAGGTTAAAAGGAGTTGCACCTCGCTTTTTTCTTCTTCCCACCCGCGCGAAAAAAAATCGCGCATCAATCTTCGTCGGCCGGCTGTCAATCCCACGATAGCGCCGGCACCCTCGCTCGATTTATTAATTGCATTTATGATCATGCGGCCACTAGATTCCCACCTCACGTCTCTTGTCCCCATGCCCCACCCCTTCCCTCTGTCCGCTCGTCCATTGCTATCGCCCCTTGCGCCGTGCCACCTTCCCAAAATTCCACAAAATATCGACAATGATTTCTTGCAGCATTACATATGCTACATTACATAAGCTTTCTCTAAAGAAAGGGAATTTTCCAAAGAAAATTTATTTTTAAAAAAATGTGTGATTTAACATCTAGAGGTTTTTTTAATTATGATTCCCGGTACATCAACTGCTAAGGTCATTATTCCCGTAAGTGTAGTGCACGGTTTCCCACGAGATGTGGCGGTGATCTTCACCCGCTGGATAGGGGGATCCGGTTCTGACAGAACCGTAAGCTAGCGGGGTTTTCCATAACCAGGTATCTCCTATCAGCAGGGATCATTGTCCCAGGAGAAACAAGCTCTAAGTTCCCGACCGGTCTCCCGGCATGAGTGGTAGGGCTTCTAAGTGTAAGTAAGGGATGAGGATAGGACAAGGTACAGGTAAGAACATCGCGCGTGTTCCGTGATCGTTTGTTAGGATAGACTTAGATTTTCTTCAGTAAAATCTGTATGTGACGTAGAAGGAAAAGATTATTTGAGCTAGTTGAAATATGAGTAAAAGTTTAACATAAATAAATAAAAATAAATTTTAAAAATCGCAAAATTAGCGACATTTGAAAAATAGTCGTTTCTGAGTTATAGAAAACTAATTTGCATCGGTACACGAATTGCAAGTATTATTTTTCTGCATTGCTAGCAAAATAGTAACTCGCCCTTACATCTACTCTTAACATTACAAGCAAAAGAAGAGTTCAACAAATCGTGCGCATAGTGAAGCTACATTTACGTCCAGAAGCAAAACAAGGGGCCATCTCAGCATTTGCTCAATGGAGCAGGGAAACTGGACAAAAACCTGATCGAGGTGGGATACTGTTCCCGTATTCGCGTGGTAATGATCGGAGAAGCCACGAAAAACTACCGATCAAAGCAGTCGGCCGCTAGAAAATGTTCATTATTTTTAAAGTTTTCCTGTGTATCTAAGGAAACCATTGACATCTCTCAATCGCCAGTCTGAGTAGTTTTTCGTCAATTTATACGCATATTTGCAATTAGTAATACTGACTTCGATTCGATGCTTTTTAAAGTTCCTTTTTGTAAAATAGGTTAAATGCACACGTGTAGTATAATAATGTAATGAAGCATACCCCGATACATAATACTTCTAATCCTTATTCCAGTTAGCTGGGGTCGGCTTTTCGGATCGCTACTTAACAGCTGTTTCTATTACTCGAAAACATAATTCCGGTTATAAAAATGACCCTGGCTTGTCCACCAAATTCCCTGCACCTTTCAGCACATCCTGTCTACCGGCCCCGCGCCCTGGTCCTCCACAGTGCCCAATGCTGCTTGCCTCTTTCTTCCTGAATCTTACCCACTCCTTGCCCCCACTCCCTTCTCCTTCGCCCTGCCCCCTTCACTCCCACTGCCCAGCACCCGGTGCCGACCCCTCGCGTCACCCAATATCCCGCGCTTTTCCGCGCCACTTCCACCCCACCCCCCCAACTCTCACTGCTGAGCTCCCGGGTGACCTCCGAAGGCCGGCTAACTGTGCGCCGAGTAGTGTCTTCGGGAGTTGTTATGTTATTCAACATCCAGATGAACTTTGCATAGAATTTACGACGATACATAAATCTTCCTGGGAGGGACTGGACGTGATGAAAGAGGCAAAGAAAAATGGATAAATTTAATCTGCACTTAGGAAGGAGATGGCGCTGACGGCTGGTGGTGAGGAAGGGGTGGATGGGGGTGGAAAGGGGCGACGGCTTAAGCCTCCTATTTTTCTAACTCTGCCCCTTAAGGCCCCACTTTACGGTGGCATTATGTTACTGTATTTCGCGTGGAGCCGCTAGATGTAGCTTGATCGCGACCGCATTCAGCATGACTATATATGCGACATCTAGCTGCACGACCGAGAAAGACGCGAAATACAGTGACACAATGCCACGTGAAGTAGGGTCTAGAGAGGGAAGAGTTAGAAAACTCGCAGTATAAGGTTGCACCCCACTGTTGCCACATCCCCCACGCGACTCTCTCACACAGTTGTGAGCTGACAGAAAGTCTGACAAAAAAACACAGTACTGTGACTGTACTGTGATTTTCAGTCACATTGTGAGCTGAAATTTGGTAAATATTTACAATTACGATCAAGTTGTGCTGTTTTGGAGATCATAAACGTGTTTAACTTTTGGGAGTACTTCAAGTCCGTCACAATAACAAACTTTCCTGGAAAACGGCTGAAAATGTGTTCTTGATTTTTGGCTTTTGATAGAAGAAAGGGAAATTATACGAGTAAGTATAGCACAGTTCCGATTTTCATTAAAACTTCTGACGTTAAGACAAAACTCTATGTACAAAAAAGGTAAGGTATTCTTTTAGAAAGATGTCTAAACTTTTTACTCAAATTTCGTTAGTTTTGCTTTAAATAGTGGGCTCCGTATGTCTTATAACTTTCTATTATTAACTGGTTTTATAGTATAAACACAGTTTTATCTCAAAATCGTAAAATTAATAGAATGAATAGCTGCCGTCATTTGTTCAAGCGTCATTTGGTTGTAACAGAAGCTTATTCAACAAGGCCTTGGTCTACCGCGAACAAACGTGTGTGAGTATAAGGTAAGAATTAGCAAAGATTACGATATGTTATGTTCGACGATTAGGTGTTTTGAAATGCAACGATTAGTGATGTCACAATGCAATGTCTAGCAATCTGACACATGTGTACTTTCAAAGACATAGACAATAAAGAACAGTGATAATTATTATATGCGATGAATTACGTCTTTAAGTTAGGGGAAACAGGAGAATTTATTTTTTATAGTTCTTTAAAACATGTACATATCTTGTGGAATATAAAAGATTTCGATTTCATTTTCAGAAACTTGTTCAATTCCGTGTTCGGAGTGAATAGTGATTGTATTGTTACATAATTTGTAAACCTTCCTCTTTTCATTAGTCTTCTAGAACAACATTAAATATGTTTCTGGGGTTTCTATTGTCCATATAGAGGATGTGTACAACTTTTCTACTGCGATATCCCACACATCTAAATTGCCGTCTGCATCCAGGTTGTTCGAAATTTGATATTTCCCAACTTACCAAGCCAAATTTCAACCACGTTGATTCTTGTAGCTTGAATGTTTCTTGTGGAGTGGTGGTAAAGTTTGGTAAACCGCGCATTCCCACAAGTTGTTTTATATTTTCTGGAGCAACATCTGCAAAGCCCGCATGTATAGTGCAAGTTATATCGCGAGAGATGTCGGTATATCTCATGTGCTGAGACATGACATCCGGCGCCGACCTGTACGTCAACTAGTTTCTTGTCCCTCAACCGGACACTCCTCTAGAAGATATAATCCCGACACAAGATATAATCCCAAATGTGTGGCGCATGCAATTATTAGTGTGTGAGAGTGAGAGAATGAGAAAGTGAAAGAGAGTGAGAGTGAGTGAGAGAGTGAGAGTGAGTGAGAGTGTGAGAGTGAGTGTGAGAGAGTGAGAGTGTGAGAGAGTGTGGAAGAGTGTGAGAGAGTGTGAGAAAGAGTGAGAGAGTGTGAGAAAGAGTGAGAGAGTGTGAGAGTGTGGTAGTGAGAGAGTGTGAGAGAGAGAAAGAGAGGGGGAGGGACAAGGAGGAAGAGGGAAAGACGACGCTCGATTAGAAGCCCCTTTGTTAGATTATTGTTCTGGCATTCGCCCGGCTTTGATCGGAGAGACCACGGAAAACCAATTGCAGCCGTCCCTTTGATTTCTCCAAACCGTAGGTGAATTCGACATACTATATATGTTCCCTATTATTTTTTTAGCAATACCACAGTTGGTTGAAAATTTACACCACAATTAGAATATAATGTAGAATGAAATTCTCAATAAACCATCGATGGTTTTTATACACGTATTGTGACTAAATATAATCAATAACGCTAACAATAACCCTCTAATGAACCCGCCCTCATAAATGTACAGCGAAATACCAAATACAATGCCAGTTATCCAGCCAAATACATGGATAACATCTAGTATTGTTACTCTGCCACCATATGCTCACCGAACTCATTTTGGGCCACAGCGCACCGTTTGAAATGAATTAATTTATTACGTTATGAACTGTGTGTGACGTAGTGCGGGGACAAGTACAATCTCGGTTTTCTAGTGCTCTACGCCACAGTTTTTCTACATTAAGTTGAATTATTATTAAAGGTTGCAAAACGAATTTAGGCAAATTTGTTACAAAGAAACTATTGCTCCCATGTAATAGAAACAATTAGAGCCGGAATGTGAATTTTGGCTATTCTCATTTATTGAGCCCATTGACCCCACTAAGACCCCAAAGAGCTCAAGAAAATTTGCGCAGATAGTAAAGCTACAGAATGTTGAGAAGCAAAAAATGGGCCATCTCGTCATTTGTTCAATGTATCAAGAGAAACCGGACGAAAAACCTGATCGTATTCCTGGCTCGTTCTTGAACAGATGCCGCAATTATCGTCAATGACACTGTCTTCACGGAGGAGGCCTCCAGTTCAGTATTCCATGGTCATCCAACATCTCCACCATTTACCACTTCCGGCATTACCATGGCAAGTACGTTAGACTTTCAAAATAGTCCTTTTATGCCAAACTATTTTTAGTTGATTAGCTACAAGAGAATTTCCTACTTACCGGCTAGAGCCTGCGATTTTTGCGACCGCGATTCATGTGTAACAATGTTGAGTCTGTGCAACGCATAATTTTCAGAGAATTGTTATGCCAGAAAAAAGGATTTCGAGACGTACGGGAATAGAATCCCTGAACTTGAAGTCATACATCTTTCGCGCTTCCAGTTGTGGTACATAGCTACACATGGCGTCGCATTTCTTGCCAGAGAAAGTAAAGGGTTATTTCACAGTGTATCGTAAAACGATATAATATATATGCTATAGACAACCATGCAAACTGAATCGTTTGAAGTGTTAAAAGTATTCCACAGGTTTTTCTTCTAAGATTGAGATAATGGAAGCACTTCTAAGCAGAGAAAGCAGTTTATGATGCTAATGCTTAACTATCATAATGCTATCCTCTCACCACTGTTCGAGTAGTTCGCCACTGTTCGATCTACCCACCAATCAGAGATAACTGGTCCTGGGAGACACGAACATATTTCTTTATGAGAATACCCTCGTAAAACAACACACACTATCGTCACAGTTGACAAATTCCGTTTATCGTGATTTCGTGACTTGTATTTTCTAAGACAATTGTTGTCTACATAACGCTACTGCAACGTTCGCGCATTCGTAGAGGCCCAAAAGTGGTCTCGTATCTTATTCTTGATATAGTTTTTTAGATCGCTTTTTTTAACTACTAGGCCACGTAGCGAACACTGTGATTGTTTACAATGGGGAAACTGTCGGGGGAACACGACACGTAAGGACAACACGAGCACTCGCACACATCCCTGTCCCAGGCGAGATTGGCACCCGCGACCTTTCGAGTCGAGGCAGCTACGGCCCTACGTCCTTAGCAACCTCGGCTATCCAGGCCGCCCATAGAGCTTTACTTCGTAGAACATCTATGTAATACAACCTAACGTGTTTGAGATGGTGACGTCAGAAATAGAAGATAGCTCGGAACTGTCGGTTTCCCTCTCCTCCACGAGCGCGTCCTTGGCCCCCATCCCTCTCCTACCCTTCCTCCCGCTCCCCACCGTGCTCCTCATATTCCTTTCCTCCCGCTCCGCCTCGCGCTACTAATGAGGTACGTGAGGCGAATGGAGAGGCGGCCTCCGCGGCGCGGCTGGCGCGGCGTCACGGAAGGGCGGTGTCACGGGCAGGCCGCGCGGGGACGGGGCGGGGACGGGGCGGGGACGGGGCGGGGACGGGGCGAGGACGGGGCGGGGACGGGGCGGGGACGGGGCGGGGACGGGGCGGGGACGGGGCGGGGACGGGGCGGGGACGGGGCGGGGACGGGGCGGGGACGGGGCGGGGGGGCGGGGGCGGGGCGGGGCGGGGCGGGGACGGGACGGGGCGGGACGGGGCGGGACGGGGCGGGACGGGGCGGGACGGGGCGGGGACGGGACGGGACGGGACGGGGCGGGGACGGGGCGGGGACGGGGCGGGGGCGGGGCGGGGACGGGGCGGGACGGGCGGGGACGGGGCGGGGACGGGGCGGGGC
>JAZDUA010001024.1:240000-263688 GCA_038098605.1 Gryllus longicercus
ATTTTGATATCGTAATTCCCACTGCTCAAATACGTCGGTTTGAGTAGCCTGCTCCTAAATTCTTTCACGCAGGGAAACCTACACACGCCATCTTTAAAGCGCTAAGCACGGCCACCTTGCTGCGATTTGGAAACGGTCATAATTCGTTGTTAAAGATTAGGTTACCAAGAATTTAGCGACTCCTTTCTGTTTTTTGTCTAGCTCGTGAATTTGGTGTAGTCTGAAGGGATTTCATACGGCCCAATATTCTAAATGGGGCGCACAAAGGAAGTAAGTGTATGGCAGCGCTTTAACGTTACTATTGGCTTTCTTCAAAGTTGACATTACAGATCATAAAAGGTCTCCAGGATTTTTTCACGGCGCAGCCTCCAACTCAAGTCACTGCGTAAACATACCTAAGAACTCGCAGCTTGTGACAATAGCAATCGAATAACTACTTCATTTATAAATAACAGGTTATTGACAAAAATACGTTATGTACATGTACGAATTCAAATTAATAGTTTATTCAAAACACTAATCTATCTAAAAAATAAAGGTTAAAATATTATGATTATTTAATAAGAGACAGATAATGATTTTCAAAATCATTTTTTTCTTATTGTCTTCCATTAATTAGATCTATACTTTTTTGTACTTCATTCTTTCCCGCCAACCTACTGCGTACTACGTCAACTTCACCATTTAAATGCCTCCAATATTCGTTTTCCCCCTCTTTAATCTCCTTGCCGCCAAGAACTGTACAAACAAAACACTTGACGAATATCGTCCTGCGATCACTTTTCATAGGCACTCACAGACATAACTTTTTTTGCTCGAAAAGAACGATTTGTTTGCCATCGCCTTCTAATTTTATCCAAACAATATAAAGTGTTTCTCATCACGTATACGTCTCAAGTTACAAGTTCTCGATTTATTCTCTGAATATTGATTGTCGCGACTTAGATCACGTTAACTATTTGACTTTTCCAAATGTATTAAATTCTTTTGTTGTTTTCTTTCGGCCAGTTTTGCATGTTACAAAGTAAATGTACACACGTCACCTGCTACAATATGGAAAATATGTCTTAAAAATAACCGTGAGTTCGTATTAATCAGACGCTGTTTTCTTAAGTATTGAAAATTGGTTTGGAAACTTTCTTCACTAAACTGTTTCGCAATTCACACCATATTTTTGAAATTATTTATTTAAGGTCGCTTTTAAACTAAAAAATCAACCAAAAGTATCACAATCATACAATTTACATGCAACATTAAAATTAACATTCTACAATAACATATTACAAAATGTATGCAGATATTCTAAATACGTATATACAATGTAAGTGTAGACATTAATTTTCAGAGAGTCTTTGAAAATAGGAATTACCAAGTATATTGGAAAGGGGTAATAATGGTTGAGGCCTGTGGGTGAATAAGAGAATTTGATTTTATATTAAGATACCAATATTTGTGACTGTAATATTGCAGAATTTTCACATCTCGCCATACAACGTAGCGATGTCGCACAAAAAAGGTCCGCGTTCGATTCCCAGGCAATCTCATGTGAACTTTGTTCCGACAAAACGAGTTTGCCTACTTCACAGGGGCTAGTCCAACCCCTGTGTAACGTTCTAAACCCTACCACAGCGAGCACAGGCTAGTGAATCCCACACGCTGCGGAATGCGGTCCCCGCAGTGTCTTTGGAAATTTTCCCCTGCCCTCTTAAAAAAATATTCTAAAATATGTAATAAACTACCACTGTCATAACTCCTTTCCAAACGTGGCCGCTAGATTGTCACACAGTACCATTACACGCAAAAGTTACAAAAGCATAAAAATCGTATTATGGGAGCCATATATCGAAAAATTAAATAAATTATGTTCCTCTTTGTTGTAAATTACTTTCTCGAATACGTTTTGTAGTGAGAATTCACGTTTTGTGAGTCCTAGATTCCGAAATATTGGTTAACCTCTGTCTAGCCGTTCGTCAGTCAGTGGTCAACGCAAGCGCCTAAACCGTTATCTTTCCCCTCTCGAATAGAGCATAGGGCGCTTAAAAATGGCGTTGGTCTAGTTCTCATTGAATCTAAACTTCCGAATATAGTAAAAGATTTCTCTCCTAATTTTTTGTGTTATATGGGCCATTTTTAAACAATTTTTTTTCGAAAACAGCTCCCATTTTTTCTAAATTTTTCCGGTAGGTAGCAAAGTTCGCTTTAAAAAATGGTGCTAAACTCATTTTCACTGAGCTTTCCAAATTAAGAAAATTGCAAAAGTTAGGGAAATACGATAAAGTATGTGCTGTTGTAGCATCAAGAGTTTTATATTCAAGGGATAAGAAGAATTTATATAATCATACGTTTCAACTGATCCTCATTAGCCTCTTACTTTCTCCTCTGAAATGACAATGGATGCGATTAGAGCTTTTACTCCTCCTAACTTATTAGGAATTGATCGTAAAATGGCGTAGGCAAATAGGAAGTATCATTCTGGTTGAATGTGTACTGGTGTTACTAAGGGGTAGGGGTAAAATTATCTGGATCTCCTAATAGATAAGGATTTGTAAGCGATAAAATAGTTAATGATATTAATATAATTAAAAATCCTATAATGTCCTTAAAGGTGAAGTATGGATGGAATGGGATTTTATCTAAATTTCTATTAATTCCTATAGGATTATTTGATCCTGTTTGGTGAAGAAAAAGTACTTTCTCCTCTGAACTTATTCCCTTTTCATTCAAGAATCAATTCCTCCCCACTAGATACCCCAGATCTACCATCAAAGAACAGATTTCATTGAGATTTATTTAGTTACAAAAACAGTAAGAACTGTATGTGACGTATGAGGGAGAGGAAATGATGGAAAAATCATGAAGGGAAAATCTGTGTATAATATTGTAGTTGTAAGAAGATGCCGAAAAAATTGTATTTTTTTTGAAATTATCGAAAATTCAAAGAGCTTACCGTAAATGAGACATCCACCTTTTTTCGAGTATAGAGCAAGAGGTCCTTTATCCTACACCAGGAACAATATTAATCGAAACTTTTGGAGCCATTTCGGTGAACATTTTGAAAATATGGATAATACTTCATTTTCAAGTACCCCACAAAATCAAAATATCCGATTCAAAGGAGCGCAGGTCTTCTCGTTCGGCCAGATCTCTCGGGGAATATCAATTTTGAAGAAAAGCATCTGACAGGTTTTGACTCTAGCGTTGACCAGAGGACAGACGTTTCGCCGTCAACCTCGTCGTCAATTTTCGGTACCAAAAAAATTACAAAACGTGCATTCTGACTACACAATATATTAGGGGAAGTAATTTACTACATAGGGGAATACGATTTATCCAGTTTTTCGATACCAGAAACGCACAGTACGAGTTTTTCTGTCGAAAAATTGCATAGTAAACGAGAAAGTAAAATTAATTTTGACATATAAAGCTATGGACATTTCGCGTTGTCACGTTTGAACGATATATTATGGTAGTTGCTTAGGACGAAGTCCGGTGCGCCATCAAGAACTTGGACACGTATAACAATCCGTGAACTCCGTCTTTAAAGTTGATATTGTATATACAATGCTATTCTGTTCCCAGGTCCGTGTTGCCGTTCGCCATAATCTCGCGGACAAGACTCGATTTCCTTCACGTATGGTGGGATAACGGATGTTATACGCATATTTGTAAATTTTTTAAATACCCTGAACATTTTGATGGCGCAGGTTCCCTATGGCCCTGTGTACCGTGAGAGATGGCTCAGGGCATCAATTGATGTCACAGCAGTCCTTCTGACCGGGAGGTCGTAGGTGTCAGTTCCGACGGTGGTAGCTTTTTGGAAACTAGCTTGTCAGGTAGTTCGAATTCATGCGCTCTGTGGAGGAGAATTCTGGCGGCCGGGTACCCTGGTAGGTAGTTTTCAGGTTTCAGTAGGTGGTTTCTCCGATCAACACCAGGCGAATGCCAGAACAGTACCTTAATAAACGGGCCACTGATCGCGCGCGATCTTTCCTACCTCTTCCTTGTCCTATCCCTTACACACACTTACACTAACATGCACTACACCGCCACACATGCTGGGACGCCGATTAGGAGCTTAGAGGTTGTCCCGCTTGGGGTTGTACCCTGCTGGAGGGACATACGTGGTTGGAGAAGCCCCTGGTAGCCGACGGTAGGTTGTAGGCCGGATACAGCGGGGGAAGACCAACTTCCGAGCAAAACATGCACTATACTTATCTTAGTAGTTAATTATCTTAGTAGGGACTAATTATCTTAGTAGTCGACGAGCCCGGAATCACTACCAATCAAATCAATCAATGGGCCTGTGCGGAACCGGCGCCCGGGACGCCGGTGCACCGGCAGCTGCAGCGGGCCGCGTGGGCGGTTGCAGCGGCGGAGGCTGCGAGGCAGCCGAAGCGGCCTGCGGCTCGACATGCCCCGTCCATTAGTGCAAGGCGCGCGCCCAAAAACTGCGTAATGGGAAACTCAAGTTGCAAGATCGCCGCGTCTGCAGTGGAGCCGGGACGCGACGTTTGTGCCTTCCTCCGATGTCTTCGGCGCGACTCGCGTGCGTGGCCGGCGGACACCAGAGCCAACATTTCTTGCTATCAAATGTTTGCAAAGTACTGGTTGCTATCATTAGTGAGGTAAAATAGTGGGCATAACAATTCCAGAGCTCAAAGAAACGTCCACAGATCTTACGTATACGTCACATACAGTTATATAATTTCCCACCTACTACATACTCGGATTCGATTGCGGCTGCTCCTTAAGGGCTCTAGGGCAGCGCTCTCTCCAGAGAAACAACCTCAGGAAAAGTTGCATAAAGTATTAAGCTTACAACAAATAGACTCGTTTAATTTGTGCATACCACCAGCGCAATTTTGAGGATGAATTTAGTTTTGTTTCCGATCATGCGAAAGATAAATGTTTTTGGAATGGGTAGCATCGTGGTCTACCGGGAGTCCATCCGGAGTAGGGATGTGACATGTCGATGTCGATGTTTTTAAAACATCTACGTTTTGGTAGAAACAATATAAATATGACAACAGATAATTGTATTGTGATCGATGTTTTTTATTTTACCGTGTTTTGTTTCCAAATGAAAAACTCCAATGATCACAGTACACAAAAGTTAAAATATGAATTAATAATTGATGGCTACACTGTAGTTCATGTGTTGGAATCAAAGGAACGCTGTATGTACTACCTTCATCGACCAAACTCTCTCGCCTCCATGCCCTTTTATTTCCCGTTTCTTCATATTCATTTCACACACTGAGATGTGGACAACAAATACGCTGTGAGCGTAGGGTCCTCTTATTCCCCGAATTGATAAACACGAACACTGAAATTAAATTTTAACGCACACCCATTTAATGTTAGAGGTTACTAAAGGAGTCTAAAACATTGATGTTGAAAAGCATAATTTGCCAGGATCAAAATCATCAACATTTTTATTCAGGGCAATTTGACGGAAAGGCTTTTAATTACCGCAGGCAGTGTATGACACTGGTGGCTCGTGCTTAGGTTCAACATTTGTCCAATCCCCAGCTAATAGAAAAATATTATGTTAGTCATATTAATTTCCTATATAACGACATTCAGTATTCAAGATATTGCAGCAATATCCATGTTTTGCTGCAATTGCATTTGCATAGCATTGCAATTGCTATGTATTGCTGCATTGAAATCAATTTGAAATGAAAGAATGCTCGTCGAGCGCCATTTCCTGCGACTCGTGTGCTCCCAGGCGATACACCAATGCCACGTTCTTCAGGTCTTTGGCTGCATTTACTCTTTGGCCGCCCATTTTTTATGCTTCAATAGTGGGCCCCGCTTGTTTTTGCTCTACAAAGTTCGTAAGATAGAATTACTTTGGTTACAAGGCAAGGCGTTGGCCCCACAGAACGGAGTGGGGGTGTCTTGCTACAGTGCGAGGAGAATAGCATTTTCTATCTTCGTCTGAAACTAGCTTCGACTTCATTTTATTAATTTCGCATGTTATTGAGTGTACACACAGGTTCATTCAATTCTTCATGGCATTGAATGGATTATGATGGTCGGGTGATTTATTTTCATTTGACGTTAGGTTTGTTGATTCAAAATGTACATTTAATGAGACCTTAGTGTAATGTTGGGCGTTCTGGAAGAAGTCCTTGTTTTGTCACTCTTCTGCCCACAATTTGGGCAACACAGGAGCGTCGTTGTGAATAGTGTGTTTTTATCTCGAGAGATAATTATTGTATAAGTATTATTATTATTGTTGTTGTTGCTGCTGCTACTGCTCCTGACGAATCATCTTCCTCAAGAAAGTAAGAATTTCTACCGGTTCAAGAGAGAATGCATTTATGAAAAATTACAGACTATACAGCAATAACTACTAATATCATGAAATGAACCAGTGTAAAACCTGTCTAAACAATAGTGCTTATTGCAAAATGCTGGAGTGCGATCATCGTATTTTCGAAACGTAGTCGTAGCAATCGTCTCAACTCAGAAACAATAACAAAATTCGAGTGACCACTTGAAATCACGCTACAACCACGTATGCGAAATGTGATACCACGCGATACGTGCATCCCACCAGGGCTCCGTCTTGAACATCCGAGTAGTTACGTTATATTAGGGGGATCAGCATTTTATCGCTGATTCCATTTTTACACTCCAGAGTAGTTAGCCCTGCGGGATGGGATGAAATTGTGATGACGAGACTGATGATTGTGATGAATGATGAAATAGACACACAGAGACACACACAACACAACCATGCCCGAAGCAATGGGCAATGTCTTAACGACCTGGGCCATCGGATCAGCTAAACTTTTATTACATTTTCTTATTGAATTTACATGGAGTACTTACGTTTTATTGTACGTTAGTGTTTTGAATACTGGATATTCCATTTCCGTCATTCGATGAAGCTGCTCAACCCCGAGTTTGTTGGAGCACCAGCCACCACTGGCGTACGTCGACTCGAACATACTATGTAAATTACCTGCTTCTGAAAAAGAAAGAAATGTTTCTCTAAAAAATTTGCAAATATTTTTTTTCATTTTCCCGAAGAATTTACTTAATCATAATTTTTTCGCGGAAAACATCTTTTGACTCACACACGCCTTTTTAATGAGCGTGAGATCTGGAGCAGTGAACAGAGGCAAAAGCATTGAGGGAAGGTCACAGCGGCGGTGGCGAAGCTCGCGCAAAGACCTCTCACGGGTGACAACCTTTCGGACGGAAAAGGAGCATCTTCAAGGGGTTGTATCTTATGAACCTGCCCTTCGTGGGCAGTAACATTTTTATTAAAATCGATGTAGTTTTTTGGAGAAGAAGTCAATGGTAAATGTCCTTTTTTTTCTTTAAATTTGACACAAGTGAATGCTTGCTCGAAAGAGGAGCAAGATTACAAGACAAATTATGTAAGTAAAAATGTTAATTTAATTTAATCCTTTTCTAATTTAGTGTAGTTCCCTGGACCCTTCTAAGATGCAGAGAAGTCTTGTAAGTCGTACAGAGCAAACGATGGGTAGAGAAATGAAAAATATCATTAAAAAAATCAATGCTGTTACAGTAAATGAAAATATGAGTCTTAGACCATAGCATTTTCCTTTATTATCAAGCACATGAAACATGTCACGCATTTCTCAGAAGTCACAAAATGGTGTTGACTAGTGTGAGAAAATCACGCACGCGAAATACGCTTCTTGCAAGCATTTCACCCAGCCTCTGAATCCAGCGTTGGAGGCCCCGCCTCTGCTCCGTCTCGCCCTACCGCCCTCCCTTTCGCAACCTCATATCCTGTCGGCGCGGCTTCATCCGCAGCCGACACCGTACCCCCCCCCCCGCCACCAGTGCCACCGCCGCCGCCTGTTTTATCTTTCTAATTATTTCTTCCTCTGTCCGCCGGAGTGGAGGAAGCCGCCAGGAAGTTGAGCGTATTAATGAAGAGCGCTCAAGTGCGATTATCCCGAGGCGCTGAAGAGGAACTCGCCTCCACCCCCACCCCCGCCGGAGATGGATGTGACGTGAGGCGGAGGCAGGGGTGGGGGCGGTAGTACGGGGGGAGGCGGGGTAAGAGTTGGCGACCGCGACGGAGGTATTCGCAATCTGAGAGCATCGTCGACTACGTCACATACAAATTATTATGATTTTAGGGAAAAAAAATAACGAGATAATTGAGTGGCGCGTGCAGTGAGGGCTGGGATTGCCGTTAGATTGTATTTACAACCCACAGATTGTCTGTTCTACCGAATTCAGAATATCGTATCTGACGGCACTGTACGAACGGAAGTTTCAAGCACCACAAATAAGTGCAAAACTACTTTTTTAATCCCTTCCGGTTTTCTCTACTGGTTTCCTCACTGAAAGACGCATTGCAAATATCCATATTAACATTTCCCACAATTGAGAATTTAATATTACAGTTGAAGGCTTTCGCAACCAATCACTCCGCTGTACGGTTGACGACGAGTTGAAGGCAGTAATGTCGACATTTCGATTAGGAGTGCAACATCGGTGTCAATGTTGTCAACATATAAATGTTTTTATAAAATCATCCATCGATCTTTTGAAGCCGACGGTTTTAACTTTGATGTTTTAAGTTCCATGTTTTTACCATGCAGACTATATTTTTTAAATGAAAAAGTTCATTATAAAGTCTATAATAATTTTCAGATATCCATAAATTGAATATTCTTCAGACTAAAGTGACCAAGGGTGAAAAGTTAAAAATTGACTTTCCGACATTTAGAAAGCATTTATAATTTTTGAATTATTGAATCAGATAATCCAAGTTTTCTTACTTTTCCTGAAGACTTTTTGACTGAAAAATTAAAATTTAATAAACGAGAGCACTTTAAAACTAACACCCCTTCCCGCAGCGTGAACTTCAATAGTTACAAATCCAGTTCTAAATTTGTCGATATTTAATAACGTCTATGGTTTTGATTCAATGGCTCATTAATATCGATGTTTTAACATTGAGAATCGATGTTTCTAAATATCGAAGTTTTCTTGTCGGTGTCGCATACCTATTTCGATCTTCATTCCGTGGTCTTCTTCACGGTTTTCACTGGCAAGCACTTCAGTCTTGAACATGATAGCCGAAACCTGAGCATCACAGCTTTCGACACGGCGTCGCGCAGACAACCGACAACATTCTCTTCCAGGCTGATATTGACTTTCTTTTCACTTCAGCACAAATCGAGTGTTTAAGAATACCCTACTGCCGGAGTTTTTAAGGATCATAAAGGGAAGTCCTACGTAGATGAAGGAAATAAGCCATCCGTCTCCCTAATGATGGACGTGGGGAGATATGAGCAGGATCACTTTCCATCCACGGCTTGTTTCTATCACAGAATTCCCAAACCTGTGAGGAGGTAAGGGAACGGAATAAAACGACCCTTTCCACAATATCTTCACCAACTGTACCCGATTCAAGACCCATCTTGAACACCGCTCCCCATCGCCAATCTGGGCATTCGTTCTTCCCCTTTTGTCGACATCCTTTCTTCTCGGAGCGGACTTTCTACTTTTTTCTTTTCCACTTTCTCTCGGGCTTCATCGCTTCTCTCCATTCTTTCGCTCCTCCCTTTCCTCTACCCCGCTCACTCTGCGGCTCTCCTGCATGGACCCTCTCCGTCTCTCAGCTCTAGATTTCGCCTCCGTTCCTCCCCTCTTCTCTCAACGACCGCTCTCCCTCATTGGCCCTTTGGTATTGCCGCTATCGCCACTCCTAACCCCGCACTCCCCGCCACACGTCATCGCGAGCGCTCTGGCCTTTGTCCCCGCCTGCGCACAGCATTGCAAGCGCGCCCTACTGTACTGACCTCTCCAAGGCACCACGCAGTCTCCATCTACAGTCTGTCTCAAGAGCCCGCTTATCCCCGTCCTTCCCCTTTCCTCGACCCCGCCGCCTCTTCAACCATTTGTACCAACCCTTCAGCCGTCCATCGTCTTCAGTCTATCATTTGCCACCACTTCTCTACACTTCTCGCTCCGCTATCTCTCCAGATATTCTGCACTGTACCCCATCTGGATCAGGATTTTGTCCAGTTTCCCTGATCCGTTGAGCAAATGCTGAGATGGCCCCTTGTTTTGCTTCTGGACTTACGTATGTAGCTTCTCTATGCGCACGTGTTGTTGAACTCTCCTTTTGCTTGTAATGGTAGGAGTAGATGTAAGGGCGAGTTATTATTTTGTTAGCAATGCAGAAAAATCATACTTGCAATTCGTTTGCCGATGCAAATAATTTCTCTGCAACTCGGGAACGAAAGTGTCTATTTATTTTAAATATTACTAATCTCGCGCTTTTTTAAAAAAAAATCATTTATTTATTTTAAAGATTTACTCATCTTTCAACTGTTTATAGATAAAATGATGGGAAGGGATTCTGGAACTCAAGAAAACGTGCGCAGTTGATCTTCTTCCCCATACGTCACATACAGTCTTTACTGTTTTTTTGACTAAGTAAATCTAAATCTAAATCCTTGTCTCCGTCCATCATATCCAACTCAGACTTTTGAATTTCACCTCTCCTCGGCTCCACCACCCGTACAGCCGTTCAGTATTGACACTGTCTCCGTTGATTGATTGATTAATTGTTAGTGATTCTGCGTCGTCAACGGCTGTCATTAGTCCCCTAAAAGTAGTGCATGTTTTTCCCTCGGAGTGGCTGTGTTGTTCCCTTTTAGAGGGCAAGATCCGACGCCGACCTACCGTCGACTACTTGAGTTTTCCACAAGACACCTCCTCAGCCGGGACAAGTTCTAATTTCCCGATCAGTCTCCCGGCATGTGCGGTAGTGTAGTGCACGGTAGTGAAAGTGTTAGGAAGAGGTGAGGATTGTCCTGCAGACGCCGACTGAACTAGACCTAGCTGACAAGCTAGTGTCGAAAATCCTGCCACGGTCGGGACTCGAACCTAGAACCTCTCGGACAGAGGCGCTGCAATAACATCACCGTCCTTCGCTTTCCTTCCTTACCTCTTCCACACCTTAACTCTACAGCGCCCCGTTCCATTGGGCATTGGTTCTATCGGCGCTCATCACCACTTCATCGCTTCACCCTCCTCCTGCCAACATCCTCCCACCCGGCCTCCCGCCACCGAGCCACGCATCCCCGCCACCGGGGCCCGCCCTCGCGCCCCGCCCTCGCGCCCCGCCCTCGCGCCCCGCCCTCGCGCCCCGCCCTCGCGCCCCGCCCTCGCGCCCCGCCCTCGCGCCCCGCCCTCGCGCCCCGCCCTCGCGCCCCGCCCTCGCGCCCCGCCCTCGCGCCCCGCCCTCGCGCCCCGCCCTCGCGCCCAGCTCCCCTGCCCCCACCCCACACCCCCACGCCCCGCCCTCGCCCACGCCTCTGCGCCCCGCCCCCGTTCCCCTGCGTCGCGGGCCTTCCACCTCGTGACCCAACCCCTCCCCGGCGCCGCCCGCGCCCTCTCGGCCGCGCGGGGAATTTCAGTCGGGGTCGTTTCGCGCCCGCAGAGAGCGGTCAGGATTTCGTGTCTGGGCTTTGGGAGCTCGTTCCGGACCGTTTTATCCCAACGAATGGCGGCAGCGGCGGCGGTGAGACGGGGGCGGGGCGGGCGGAGCGGCGGAGGACGGGGCGCCGCCTCCACGGCCGTCGGCCGGTTGAAGTAAGAGGCCGACGCGGTCCGCGGCCCCCGCTACAATTGGCACGCACGCTGCGGCCGCCGCGCCCCGCCCCCGCCCTCCCCCCGCCACCGCCCTCTCCACACTTTCACCATCACCAACACCCAAGCCCCGTCCCACCCACGGTCCCGATCGCCGCGCGTTCGCGCTCTCCTTGCCCTTCCCGCCCCACCCCTCTCCACTCTCACTTCCACCTGCATTCCCACCCCCTTCACCTCCACCCTCACCACCACCGCACCTTAGCCTTCAACCCCCCGCTCTCTCTTTCACCTTAACCACCACTCCCCCCGCCCCCACCCGGGTTCGGTTCATGCCCTCCTCCAATGACTCGGTCGTGGACCTCCCGGCCCGCCCGGCCCCGCCCCCACAGCTTCCTGTCCCGCTCCTGTCCTGCCTCGTGCCCGCTTCGCCCCCGCACCGCCGCGTAATGCGTTTTAGTTTCGGCCGCGCCGCCCAATGGAATCTCGTCCGACCGACGAGTCCTCCGAGCTGCTTGGAAAATAGAGCTCCTCCTCTTATCGCGGGATATGGCGCTTCAGGGCAGATCTGCGGTCTTTTTTCAGTGGCTTGTGTTTCGCCACTTCCAAAGTGATATACGCTCTGTAGAGCGAAACTCTTTCTGTGCGATTTATTCATTCTTGTCCGGGATTAGTTTCGCCTTGTATGCCTTCCAGACGATTCGGATCTATTCCATTATTTGTTAAGAAAGAAACAGAATCATCCCTTAGGTTTGTTTTACACTCTGTTGGTGTCGATGGAATCGAAATTGATTGCCATTGAACGATACATTGGATGCTGTGTGATGATTTTTATAAACAATCTTATATTAGGCTATTGATATATGAATGCTGCCCTTCATGAACAGCAAGAATAATTAATTGAATAGAATTACTCATAATAAAATAGAGATTATCGTAATTTCAACACTTATCCACCTATAGTTCAGGTGATGTGATGGGGAAATGGTTAGTGAAGTAATTAATTAATTGCCTTAAGTAATTCGTTGCAGAAAACAAAGAATTCAATTTATTTAGATGTCATTAGTTGATTCCAGGAGAGTTAAAGAAAATGTGGACTAGAAGATAAGAACAATATTTATGGAAGCCGATACGTAGTGAGATACGTAATGAGTATAACGTAAAAAATGTGCTAAATTGGTTTCATCAACAATAGAAATATTTATAAGCAGCAGGCATAAATATCCTGAGACACACAAGGGATATGTACATTAATACTGCTGACGATTAGGCTGAAAGTAAATCCATGAAACTCCATTAATTCCAAATGATTTTATACCTTTAATTATTGAATGACATTCGTAATTCTGTTTTTAGAAAGTGTGTTAGATTTCTACATACATACATACATTTATTAGAACTGCAAATGGGTATGACCCGGTGGCAGTTAAGTGACAATAATTTATAAATTATTATAAATAGAATAGAAGTAAATTTAGACATCATAAATGGAATTGTGTGTTCCTTTGTCATAAATGTCCTTAATGCTCTCTTTTACAAATTAAAACACTAACGACTTATGAACTTACTCATTTGACAAAACCGAAGTTTTGTCTCCAGTGTGTTCCCCAGCCTTTGTACGGCAGAGGCACGCACTGCCTCCGACTGCCTCTGTACATCCTCTTCTAATCTGGTTATCGCGTACCAATTTACTCGAGATCTGCGAACTCCGGAGGCCTCCCGTTATCCTTGGAGGTAAGGACTTTACAATGGCCGGGGCTCGCCGGCATTACACGCAGAGATCCCGGTTCGCAATTGACGGGGTGCGTTGACAGAGCAAGGCGCCTCAGTGGATCACGCACGGCGGCACTCGATCGAAGGGGGCACAATGAACTGGCATTCTATCGCACTATGCCACGCCGGCACGCGCAGCAAGGACTCGCTAATTTCCCGTCCAAGCCAAGACACTTGCTCGGCCTTCCATGCAAATACTCGTCTGTTGTTAACAAAGCACCCTCGCCCGGAGAACTCGAGGTGCCCCTTACCGCACTGCGTTGCCGAGAAGTCACACGGCCAGTTTCAGATTCGGCAGCAGATTTGTAGCGCAATCACCGCTTTTATTCCTTCCATCGATTTTCAAGTTTATTCATAGATAATTTTAAATGAATATAATCAATTATTATTGTTTTTACAATCGCATATTTATTCTTTGAGAAGCGATTCGTTTAAAGCTTCTCTCTTATCCGTCCCAGCCGATAAAGTTTACTGTTGTGTCTACAAACTGCAAGACAACATAATGCATTTACTATGTAGTTGACGTATTTTTAAATAATGCTTTTCTTTTGTCTACGAGAAAGTGTAGAAACTGAGGTACTGCAATTCAACGTATAAGTAGGAGCGTTTACTAAACATATTTACACCATCGTTAATAAATGTATTTGAGATCGGTCGTTTTTGTAGTTAAATGAACAAACTTCTTGCTTTTAGCAGAAATGTCTGTTGCATCGAATACAAGCCTCGTTTTGGCCAGAATTTTTTAAACTGAAGACACGCAATATTTCATCACATAACAAACTGATGATTTTTACTCTATAGAATTACAATACTTTTTTTTAACAACTCTCGCAAATAGCGTGACTATCGTGGACTCGACCTTGTTCTGACCTTATTAGACCCGCGAATATCATGCAGCATCGTTCATACGATACCTGCACGCTTAAGCTTAGTCGAACCCAAAGTAATAATCACAAACATTAAACACGTACTCCACGGGCACTAAAAGAGGATACAGAGACAATTCTTAGCACTGGATTTGTTGCCCTGTCCGATTGATTACCGTTTGTAGAAAATTGTTTAGATCCTTTCAAACCAATTCTGTTCAAGTTCTCCACAATTAAAGACCAAGAAAGGAGGGAAGAATTAACGGGGAAAGAGTGCAAGAAGAGGAAGTATGGAGGGACCGATAGGGAAGCAAACGGAAAGTGTTGGATCGTGCATGGAGACACAATGGAATGAGAAACCGAGCGGGAAAGAGAGAAAGCGTAGAAGGGGCGGACCGGAGAGAGCCAGATGGAATATGTGGGGCGGGGAGACCGAGGCGGAGAGATTGGAGCGTGCCGGGTGCAATGGCAGCGGGGAGGGAGCGGGGTAGGCCGGGGAAAGCAGGGAGATCGATTATTTCGTCTCTCACGGCGCATAAAGTGTTATGGCCATTAAAATCGTAATTGTGGTGAATGTTTTTATCATGGGGGAGGCGGTCTTCTTACCTCACTGGATGATCAGATCCGGCTCCGACCAACATTTTGTCATACTGTTTTTCCGATCCCTATATCTCTCATTGGCATGGTACCAGAAGAAGCTCCAAGATCCAGACTGGTCTCCCGTCATGTGTGTTAGTGTAGTGCATTTTAGCGTGTGTAAATAAAAGGAGAAGATAAGAAAAGGAAGAGAAATAAAAGATTGCGTCCGGCCCGTGACCCGTTAGAGTACTACTCGGGCTTTCGCAAGGTTTTCATGGTACAAACCATGAAAACCAAGTACCAACCAATGTACCAAAGTATAGTACCAAACAAACCATGGTACATACCAAGAAAACTACCGATATGAGCAGTCGTCCGCTAGAATTCTCCTCCAGAGCGGCTAAAATCGTCCCAGCTACGTAGCTAGTGTCGAAACCCCTGCCACCGTGGGCGCTGGAACCCTAGAACCTCCCAGGCAGTTGATGCCCTGAGCCACCTCAGCCGATGGGAGCGGGGCGAGAGTGGTGCTGGATCGGGAGGGGGCGAAGGGGCGCGAGGGGGCGCGAGAGGGAGGCAGCCGTGCGAGGGCCTGGCGCCCCAAGGGGCTGGCGGCCTGAGAAGGTCGGGAATTGCCAATATTTTAGGGCGCGAGCTGCCGAAGGAATACAACAGGAGGGCGCGCGGGGGGGGGCGAAAGGGCGGCGGGAGGGAGGGGGCTGCTCCCTGCCCTTTCACCCTCCCGCCTTTCCCCGCCCTCCGCGGCGCCGATTCCGCATTCCACGCGGTCGCGGCCATCAATACATGGGCCCTCCTTCGATTTGTCTCCGCGTTATGAGACAATGACCGCTGCCCGCCCGAACCCACTCGCTTCCCAAATCTCTCCAAGAGCCGGCGCAAGCACCGTGCGAGTTGAGGCGATAGAAACCCCCGTCACTTTTTAAGACACTGTCCGATGCGGGAATACCGCGCGCTTCAAGATTCAGATAAAACGGTTTTGAGCGAGATTGTATACAGACCGATATTATGGATGAATGAATAACTGATTTAAAGGATTATATAACTACCTGCGTTATCTTATGATTTCATATCGGTAATTGAGACATCTATTTTCCAGAGCTGTTGGTATTTTTATTATCAACTACTACATAGATTAAAGAATGTTATGTTATGCTGCAGGAAATTGTTTCAATATTTTGCCCAATAACACGTTTGGTAGGTCTCTCGCGCAGAAAAGTGGTTTTTAATAGCTCGCCCTTAATGCGTAAGAAGAGGAAGTATTCTAATCGTGCGTCAGAAAACGAGAAAGCGACTTTTTCGACAGAGAAACCCTACTTGACGAGCCCTCCTATTGGAAAAGTTGATAAATCGTGTCCCAGCTTTGTTCAATTATGTTCATTTAGTATCTCGCATTGGGCTTCCAATTGAATCGCAGTAGCTGATAATGTTATACTCCTGTTTAAAGGTTCCCAACACCCAATGACCTTGTGTGTTACCTCCATACAGGATATGAACTGGTCTAATTTTTTAAAAATTATAATCGCCATACCAAATACTTGTAGAATTTGATACTAATAGTTCAATTTTACAGCAGCTACATTTTGCTAATGTGTACAAAAACGAACATAGCGAATTTGTATTAACACAATTGCAAAATGAAGATCATTCTCAATTAGTTCCCGAAAATTCTGTTGCAACATCTCTTACAACTACATTTGATTCTTCCCCGGATTTCTTTAAACTTTCATATTTTTCTCCCGTAATTTTTGAAGAGATTAAAACTTCACAAACTCAGTCTATTTTGTGTTCACTGCTGCTTCTGCAATTGCTCTATTAATCGTTTTGTATGCGAATCTATATAAACATTACAAGGCGATTGTTTTGCATGTTTATGTAAATAAGGTGTTAGTAAAGTTTAATAAGAATAAGTTGTGGGTCACATTAATTTGCAAATCGGTATTTGCACACTTATGTAACAACACTAAATTACGAAGTCGAACATAAGAACTTTCATTTGTTCTCTAGCATTACTCACAGTTTTGTTTTCTCCATATTCTCTTGAAAGTCTTCACGTCTAATAAGTTCCGAGGCAATACTGTTCGTAGGTTTTCGAAAATTTATTTTTTTAAATGCAAATCTAAATTGAAATCAAACTGCAGCGCGATTTACTTAGTAAATGAATTATTCACTTAAAGATGTCAACATCAGTGTTGCCAACTTCGTGAAAGAAAAGTATGGCGTATTAAGCGAGAAATGCCTTTGGGTACTGGTATTTAATCAACGCCATCTACATAGATCGTTTCAGGAGGCGTTTGTTGAACACTATTTATCCATAATCGTTTACGACATCGTATAAAAAAGATTAAGCTCTTTCCATTCTATTTAACAAGACTTATAATAATGACATGATTGCCCGTAAAATATCGTGAGAGGTTTCCTCTTTGTAAACTCGTATTCAGTTTTGTAAACAGGGAAAATGGTCACATATATGTGGGCTGCCAAACAGTACACTTCTTCGAATTACCTATATATCTCTTTTATATCAGTCTCGATGTGAGAGACTGTTCTCAATTTCCTCCGTTTTCTATCATTTAGTAATTATAATATTCCTGGTAAAAAATCACTTATTAAATCTTAAATTCTGGTTAGTTAAAATTACATAATACATTTTTAAAAGAGGGCTCTGCTTTAAAATATACTTTGAGTTACAATGAGCATAAAGTAAAAAAAATAGGAAATAAAAATATGTCGATACGTAACAGAGCACAGAAGAACATAAGCAGTGAAATATGGCCCTTATAGCCAGAAATACGGTAGATTGCCGATTTAAAAAAATGGGCAAATCACTTCACAGTATTGATCAGTTAGTCGCCCAGGCATTCAATCTACGCGCCACGTGGACCCCACTCCCGCTTTCTCCCCTCCCTCAAAGCTGCCTACACACCGCAACTTGCACTTAGGCCGCTCTCGCGACCAGACGGCTGGCTCGTAAGTGCAGAATGTCCGCGGGAGCAGGCGTTGTGCTGGCCTGCCGAGTACTGATAGTACATTGCGTCTGAACATGTTTTGTAACAAGGTTTATGAGTCCTCGATACCGAAAAATGAAAACGTCTAACTTTATCTGTAGGCAAAACGTCTAACTTTATCTGTAGTGAACGCTTGCGCCTCAACCGTTCATCGGATTTTTTTGCAAAATTAATATTTCTCAACCAATTTTGAAGGCACTCGAGAGCCTACGAGTTTTAAATGAATATTTTTGGAGGTGCATTACATTAAGCGAGATTTACATTTTTGAAATATTCTAAAATGGCTCCACAGTTTAGATTAAACTGCCCTCGGATAGTGTAAATGACGGTTGAAAGAAGGACATCGATCTGAGTTTTACTGAAATCACCGATTTCTCGAAAATTGCATAGGTTCAGAATTATTTTGGTGTTTTGTTACAACTACAACAGCGAAGATAAACATATTTTCGTAAATGAAATCTATTCTTTAAAGACATATCTTGAAAAACGTAATATTCCAATTTTGAAACTTATGAGTAGTCTTTTATAACATATGTGTAATTTTTTCGTGAAATGTGGGCATTTTAAAACGTTTTTCAAAAATGGCTCCCATTTTTTCTTTTCGTATGGTAAAAAAATGTGTGCTTGTGTCAGAGGACGGACGTTTTGAAAAGAACTACTTTTTCAGTATCAGGAGACCCCGAAGCGTGTATTTCATTTGAAATATACTTACGTATAGAAGAAAGTAAACATTTTGAAATTTCAACAAAAATGACAGCAGTTCCATTGTAGGGGGATTTGTGCTATCCGAAGAAAAAAAATGAATACAAAAATGTCATGTTTGAGTAAATATTGTTAAGGCTCCATTTAAAGTATCCCATACATTCAAAATATCAGTTTCAAATACGCAGTGTCTTCAGATCGTGACAAATGGATCGAGAGATGCTAATTTTCGAGAATATATTTCGATCTGCATATGCGTAGTAGCGTTGGCCGTGAAGAACGGACGCCCACACAGACAAAATGACAAACAGAATGATAGACTGAAGGGGAAGCAGAATGTTAAACAGAATGTCATACAACAAAATGAGAAACATAATACAAACAGAATGATAGAATGACAGAATGAAAGACCGAAAGACATTACACTGAATTTACATACATTTAGAGTAGTAACATTTTAAAAGGGGAGAACACGCTGTACATTTGAAACGCATGGGCAGGGTGCGCGTCGAAGAGAGGAAGAGTGTAGGGAGGTGACCGTTTGATGGGGGCAACAGACCCGGAGGGTGCGGGAGCGGAGGGGGAAGAGGTCGCGGCGGTGGCCGTGGGAGCTGTTTTAATTACAACGGAGGGGCAATGGACCCGCAGCGATGAGCGAGGGCGCACAGTGAGGAGAGTGGAGAGGCAGTGGAGCCCGCGGGGTTGGAGCAAGGCTCGCGGGGGCTGGGGACGGTCAGGATGGCGAGAGTGGGGCCAGAACGGGGAGAGGGGGAGATCGGTGGTAAGGGTGAAAAGGGAGAAGGGTCGGTCGGGGAGCGGGGGAGAACAGCGAAGAGGGGGAGGGGGAGTTGGGCAGTAAGGGTAGAGGAGGAAGGGAAAAGTGGGCAATAGGTGAAAAGTATAAAGTACAGGGGCCGCGGGGGAGACGTGGAGTGCGAGGAGGATGGGGCGGGCGGGGAGGATGCAGAGGGCGGTGGAAACGGGAGGAGGACGGGGCGGGCACCCGCGTGCGGGCTCTCTGTGACAAGCGGCGAGCGACCTGCAAGGATCAGTGGCCCCGCGCGGTGGCCCTATCGCCGGAGAATAGCCCTTCGGGCGGCGCTTTACGAGCCCTAAATGAAAATAAACCCGCTCGTATATCCCGTTAACAACTGCGACGCCCCAATTGAAGCGCGGCTTCTCTATCAGTTACGGCGGCCGAAAATATTGCGGCGCGGGCGGCGAGGGGGGGGGGGCGGCGGGAGCAGGCCGCGCGGCGGGCGAGACAGTCAATGGACGGGGCGGGGACAATCAATGTAAGGATCATGACGGCTCAGAGGTATGGGCGGGAAGGTGTTTGAGTACAGAGGCAGAGACGGCAGATCGGAGCGGACGGGCGGGGCTGGAAGAGTGGAGGGAGTGTGAGGGCGGAGCGGCACAGGGTTGGTTACGGCACAGGGTTGTGGGTGGGGGGGACGGTGCGGGCCGGCGGAAGGAAGACAGGTAGAGGTGGGAACGTATGGTCGGGACTGTTAGGTGAAAAGCGTTTGGTCAGGGGGTAACGCTGTGGCGCAAGGGGCAGGGAAGTGGTAGGAAATGTGGGAAAAAGTGGAAGGTGCGGCGATGTGCGACAGGACGGAATTGGCGGGAGCGTTAAAGGCGAGGAGGACAAGAGCGCCGACCGGTCGGTGAGACGCACAAGTGGACGTCCCCCACGTCCCCTGCGGCGGAGCGGGTGTGTGGGCGGGGCCGGCGGGGGAGGGGGCGAAGGCAAGCGGAAGTAGGTCGCATTGAACGGTCATTGCGTCACGTCGTATCGCGTCGCCTCGCAGAGGTTTTTCTATACGCGAACAAGCTCGCGAAGATAGGCGAAAGAGCATCAGACGCTAGAAGAATTCGGAATGCGGGCGTGCGAAATATGAAGGACTCGATCAAACAACAGGAAACAGGAAATTTGGTGAGAAATAAGGGCTGAGAGCTTCGAGTTTGTAGTGTCATCGAAAGGATGGAACAACGGGACACGGGATTTTCAAGAAACTTATGTGATCATGAATCAAAACGTATTTCAAAACATATTTAATGCTATCGGTCTAGTGTTCATTTCTGACACCCTTAGTCCCCTAGTGTTTGTGGAACAGTTACAATTCTTTGTAATTACGAAAATATTTACTTTTAAGTACAAATGTATATAAACAACAAAGAACACTGTATTTTAGGCTTTTGAAATAGATGGCCTCGTTAACTACAAAACGTAAAACCTCTAAAAAGAATAGATTAATTTAAGACGGGCTAATGCATTGGCTGAGATGGCTCTGTGGCAGCATTATTGTTGACTCTGCAGGACATCTCACCGGGAAGTCCTAGTGTTCGTGTCCCGATAGATTTTCCACTTCAGGTACTACATAGACGAGTACAATTCAATCGCAGTTGGCTGAGAAAACTTCTGTGGCGTCATATCTGTCGCCAGTACAAACGTACTATATCAGCCATGTGGACAGAGCTGGCGGAAGTGACGCTGGGCTGCACAAAGGCTAGAGAGCGGGCGCCGTGTCGTGGGTGCATATTTAGAAACCCCGAAGCCGGCGGAAAAGCGTCGGCGGACACTGCGGGTGACGCGCTTCCGTCAGCCTGCCCAGAGGGTATATAAGCGGACTCCGACTTAAGAGCTTTCTTCTGTTCTTCTGATTCTTCAGGTTTGGGCGCGTCGGTAGGGCGTCGTGAGGGTTGTGCGCGGCGTTGCATTGTAATGCATAGGCTACCGAGGCGGGGAATCGAAGCCGGCGTGCTACGTCGTGACGGTCGGTGCGGCATACTCGCATGTATGCTCGCGTAAGGTACTGGTGCATCACACCGGGGATGGTAATTAATTACCGGGCCAGCGGTGGTGGTAACCAGGGAGGGTTCCTTCTTGTAACGGTTAACTTTAATTGTAAATATTGTATATAGTGTTATGGTGTCGAAGTATCTTTATTCTAATAAATACTAAATATTTACAAGCCGTTCACGTCTGTAATTATTTGCCCCGGCAAAGACGCCACACTTCCGAGCAGCTGAATGCTCTGACCGCTAGTTTTCCGTGTTTTTACCGATCAAATGTCACGCAAAAACTGGTTTTCCCGTCCTACACCTTAGCCAATCTTCTCCTCCTTCCCAACACACACACTTACATGCACAACACTACCACACATGTCGGGGGACAACTCGGTAACTCATAAGTTTGTTCCAGCTCAGGCGGTGCCCCTCTGGGGATGTTATCTGCCAAAGTAGACCCTGCAATCCGACGTGTAGGTCGGAGCCGGATCTCACGTGTCAGCGGATTAATGACCATTCAGGATATTGTACTGTACTTTTGACGACAGAAGTTGATGCGCTTAAAAAAACTAACAAGCAACAAATTTCAATGTACGATCCTGAAGTTTTGTTACTTCCGTGTACTTAAAAAAAAATAGGACAAGAAATAGGAAGGAAAACTGGCGCGCTGTTCCTGTCCTGTAGTGTTAGGGCACTGTTTCGATATTCGTATGGTATTAATCGGCGACACCACAGAAAACTATCGATCAGAGCAGCCAGGATTCTTCTCCAGAGCACGGCTGAAATCGACATAGCGTTTTAACCAGTGTCAAAAATTCTACGATTGTCGGACTCGGACCCAAGGACCTCCCGGTCAGATGCACAGTAATAACATCATTTGATGACCTGCTCTACCTAGCTCGGTAGGAAGGGAGGTGGGAGCAGAAGAAGAGAATGAAGGGGAAGACCTAGAGAGACGGGGGGAAATGGAGGGAGAGAGAGGGAGAGTTGAACGAGTGTTGAGAAAGACACAGGGAATAAGGGATTGCATTCATAGTATCTGTTTGTTTTAATCATGTGGTTACATCCACTTTAGGTTCCAAAGATGTATTCGGGATTTGTTGAGGAATGTACATTTTGGAAACGGAATCCAAGTCTTGAAGAGCATACACTGTTGGCTTCTTTCAATCAAACAGGGAGGCATCCCAGAACCTTCCTCTTCCAAAATGAATAATTCTCTTCCTTCCAGGTCACAGAAAGAATTTCTGGTGCCTACTGCCTTTACCTTTGAAGCAGACATCGCTTCGCTGTCGCCCTCAGAGCCCAATACGATTGGGCCCCGCCGCTGGCCTCGCCACCGCCTCCGCCTCCGCCTCCATCGCTACCCCAACTGCCGCAAACATCACCACCGCCACAGCCACAACCATCTCTTCAGCAACAACCATCGCCACCGCTATCCCCACAATCATCGGCATAGCCATCGCCAACGCCACAACCATTGCCAGTGTCACAACCATCGCCCCCGCTACCTGAATAACCCCTCACCAGAACGTCCACGAGAATCATGACGTATATCACCGCCTCTACTACACCCGCCATGTCCACTACATGATGGCGATAATCACCTCTACCACATCGCCCCCAGTCACAACATCCGTCGCCGCCTTTGGGACATCCACCACAACCTTCACGACATATGCCCCAATCACAACACGTACCACCACCGTTTTCTCTGTCACAACCACCATCATCACTATTGACACAACAACCATTTATTATAATGATTTCAGTGCCTAAGCTTTACGGCCAAACTTGGGAAGGAGTGAATTATTTAGATGGGTATTTGATTATAAAGACGATTATAAAGATCATGGAGCCAGTGGCGTGACGTTCGGGCCCGGGTAAATGAGGGCTCGTTTGTAGAGGATATTTCTATTATTTAAGGTAAGAACACTACTTGTGTTTTCTGCACACTTTTATAAAAATGGAGTCCGGATATACGTTTTGCGGACGGGCCTCTTCCATTTCGCTACTGGATGGAGCTATTGTGGATTGAGAGATAGGGGAAACGGAATAACCCCAAGAAAACAGTCTCATTCCACAACATACCGAGTCCACTTGAATAGACGTGAATTTGAAAGCCGGTCCCAGCGGTGGAAAGTGCGCAGTCTGACGCCACAAAGTCCACAAACAAATGTTCTCCGCCGTCATTAAACACAGACATTACCGGTCCACGACATTACCAGCTGACATCGCCGAGCAGTTCAATTGTTGATACTGCAGCGTCTCTGACGTAGGGTTCGACTCCAAACGATGGACACGACGTACCTAGCTACATAGGTCGAATGTAGCCCCTGTGTGGAGGATAATTCGAC